>OY979706.1:34926404-35127266 GCA_963855925.1 Inga laurina
GCAAATACTAATAGAACCAAAACAGACCACAATATAACAACAAACTCATCCAAATTCACCCAAAATCCAATTTTAAGCATTCAAAGACATTAAACACTATTCATGCCACAAAACACTTAAGATTCATTCATCCACAAACAAAAAAAATCCAAGAATAGCCTCAACACCACTCAATACTACATTCCAAGATCAGAAACACATTCAATGGATATTAAATGCATACTCTGCTTTATAGTTCCCTTCTTTGCATCCATGTTACTCATCCATCTTCATCTCCTAAAATTCACCTTTAAAGTTTATGTGGGAAACATTTCTCACCTACAAAATACAAAGACCAAACATAAATCTACTAAATCAAACCAAAAACATAAAAATGACAAAGATTGAGTTAAGAACTTGGGTTGTCTCCCAAGAAGCGCTTAGTTTATAGTCTTTAGCCTGACTCTTCATTTTTTCACATTACATCAACTACAAGTATGGTGAATGCTTGATGGTTCACCTCTCCACCACAGTTGTGATTTAATTCATAGTCGCTAGCTTCAAACCCCATACCATATTCATTTCTCATTCCACCGATACTGGAGGTATAAGCTTGTATCTTCAAAACCTCAATAGCCTATTCAGTAGCTCTTTTACATGCTTTTAGAATTTTCAAAAGTTGTTCTTCATGTTGAGGGCTAATTGTGAAGCTATATGCAATGGTAAATTTTTGGCTCCCTAACAGTCATACTGAAAGTTAGAAGGTTGCATCTTCAAATCAAAAGAGCATGGCTCTTTAATAGATGACTTCATTGATGATCTAGCAAGGCAAGACAAATCTATCGATTCCAATGGTATCCAACTCTTAGGATTAGTTGGTGTTGCCCTCAAAATACTTATTTCTTCTTCTACCTTTTTACCCTATGTTTGAACTTCTAATGACAAGGCGTCAACAAATCCATTATGAATTGGCTTCTTGAATTCCTTATGCTCCACTTGCTCAACCATGTAAATTAGGAAGCATTGCTTAGCCTTATTGGGAGTCTTAATTAGCTTTTGCATATTAAAGGTGATATGCTCATCTTCAACTCGCATGGTAATTTCACCCTTTTCAACATCGATCAGGGTTCTAATAGTTGCTAAGAAAGGTGTTCCAAAGAGAATAGGAGTATCTTGGTCCTCCTCACAATCAATAACAATGAAGTCCACTGGAAAAATGAACTTGTCTACTTTCACAAGCACATCTTCAATGATCCCTCTAGGGTAAGAAATACTCCTATCAGCAAGTTGTAAAGTAATGGTAGTCGATTGAGCTTCACCTAATCCTAGCTTGTTAAACACAAATAGAGGCATGAGGCTCACACTTGTGCCAAGATCACACAATCCTCTTCCCAAGAATTTATCCCCAATGTGGCAAGGGATAGAGAAATTTCTAGGATCCTTCAACTTCAGTGGAATCTTCTTAATAACATCAGTAAAGCTCTTGGTCACAGCAACCATCTCAAACTCATCAAACCTTCTTTTCTTAGAAATAACATCCTTCATAAATTTGGCATATTTAGGCATCTTCTCCAAAGCTTCAGCGAAGGGTATATTAATGTGAAGTTGCTTGAACATTTCAATGAATTTCTTGAATTGACCATCGTCTTGATGCTTCTTAAGCCTTTGAGGGAAAGGAGGTGGTGGAACATATTTTGGAGAAGTGTGTGTCTTCCTCTTCTTCTCATTCACATTTTTAGGCGGAACATGTTTTCCTCTCACCATGTCATTATGGTTTTCCTTGGTTGGATTTTCCTTTTTGTTCTTATCTTCTTCAACTTCAATTTCTTAATCAAGAACTTCATTGCTATGAATCTCTATAACAGCATGGTTTGTCAACTCTTTACTAACCTAGCTTGAGCTTGGCACTTCCGACAACTTTTTCCTACTTCTCAAAGTAAGTTCCTTGTACTCTGCTATAACTTCTTGCTTAGGATTAAGAACAGTATCACTTGGAAGACCATTTCTTGGTTGAGCACTCAAGTATGAAGCAATTTGTCCTACTTATACCTCAAGATTCTTGATTGTCGTGTCATGAAGAGAAACTGTGCCAACTAAGCTTTCTTGACCTTTGAGAATTTACCTCAAGAGTTTAGTTGTCTCAGAATCACCCTCTTATGGCTTTTGTGGTTGCTCAAAGCCAGGTAGACGCATTGGCTTACTAGTAGAAGCATAGTGATTAATTGGATTCTCATTAGGTCCATTCCTCCAAGAGAAGTTGGGATGATCCCTCATACCCTTGTTGTATGAATTAGAGTAAGGGTTGCCATATAGATACCTTTGATTATTGTTCAAATAACTCACAGACTCCATATTATGATAACATTCTTCATAGGAGTAAGCTTCTCCATAAATTTCACAAGAAGGACTTGGAGCTTGGATATCATTCACATTCTTGGATGAATTTCTCTTTATCTTCAATTCAAGTTGATCAAATCTCTTAGAAATTGCTTCAAGTTAAGCAATAATTTCCTTAGACACATTTGAACTACTCGAAGGACTTGGTTCCTTATAGGTTCTATAGCTAGAATGTGATTTTTCTGATCGTTGCAAGGAACCAAAAGCGATGTCCTCATATAACTGTGATATATCACAAACCCTCATTTTGCCAATTCCACCATTAGAGGCAATGTTGAGCATATTTAAAGTGAATACTTCTAATCTGGCAGTAAAGGCTTCAAGCAAGACATAGGTTTTCTATTTATGGTTAGGACAACTACGCCCAGCTCCTTGAATCTATCCCATTCTTCATAAAAAAGTTCACCCGGCTGTTGTTGGAAACCCAAGATTTCAGCTCTTTAAACTTCCCGTCTTGCCTTCTTATCAAGTGATAGAGGGAAGAGTCGCAATACAAGTGTATCCAAAGTTACTCCTTGAGACTTGAAGTTCTCACACACTTGTACAACGCATGTCAAATAGTCAATAGGGTCTTTATTCTGAGTTCCTGAAAACAAGCCAAACATTTTGAGCATTTGAAGCATTTGAGCATTTGAAGCATGATTGGCTTTAACTCAAAATTTTGAGCTTGAATAGCAGGAAACTGGATGCTAAATAGATAGGTGGAGTTTTCTTGCTCCATTTACTCATCCAAGGTACGCTCCAAGTCTTCATCATTAGAATTGGCCATATTGTAATATGGATGAGGATAAGGCGGTGGCCTTGGTTGCTCTGGTGCTGGTAAAGGTACAGGTCCTTGGATAGGTTGCACAGGAGGTAGAGTCTCCGATTTAATTTCAAAATGTTCTAAAAAATGCTCTTCGACAACCCCGTCAAGAACAACTTCCAAATCAGTTTGCGTACGGAGCACGAGTACCTACAAATAAAAAATCCCACAACGAGTATCAACCGTATCAACAAAAAGACTAAACTAATAAAAACAAGAAAAAGAGCTATAGCTATCACTACACTTAAAAAAAGCAAATTAAGAAAGTGAAACCAGAAGAGGAGGATGATTCAAGCATAATCAATCACACAATTACACTAATTAACTCAAAAGACTTTAGTCAATAGTCGCCAGCAACGGCACCAAAAACTTGTTCTCCAATTAGCATCTACAAGCGTACAGGTCGCAAGTAATAAATTCATGAGAAACGAGTGTCGATCTATAAGGACTATGACAAAAGCGAGCTAACTAATTTAACCATGTTCTTAATTAGGTTGAATGAAATCATTTGAATTTGATCAATTTGTATAAAGACTTTTGATAAAAATAAATAAAGAAAAATTGGGAAAATTGGGAAATTGGGTATAACTTCAAGAGATATAAACTTAGGATTACTTCTTCCCCATTGTATTTCATGAAATTATGCAAATATTCACTGATGCTAGTTAAATGAGTTTATATGTTAGTTGAAGATCCTAAAATCATCAACCAAGCTCTCTCAAGTCAAGATTGATTTTTAATCTTCATTAAAAATATTCAATCTCCTGTTTACAATTAATGAAAATCATCTTTCCAAAGCAAGCCTTCACTTGACTATGCTAGGTTGTTAGATATATCTCTATTCTAATAACAAACCATTCATTTAATCCCTAAACTTCAAGTCTAGCATGATTTTTCTTAAGTTCTACAATCCAAATAGCTCTCTCAAGCATCTTCGAATTGAACAACTCTAATCATGTGGTGATCCATCATAAGATAGCATTAAGCTCAAAGAAAAATCAACATATAATACTCATTAACCAACAAAAGCAAGATAATCTAGTAGTTTCAATCCATACAATGGGTAAAAGTAATCCTGATTTATAGTTCTAGCCACTCATGGTCTGTACATGCCAAAATCTCAGCACATAATCATAATCCATATCAACAAAATTGAGAAAAAGGCGAGAAGAATAATAAAAACCTAAGAATTGAGGCTCCAAATCCTTTCTCAACCCAATCCCAAGCTCCAAGCTCTTCAAAATGCCAAACCCTAGCAGCCAAGATGTTCAAGGAGTCCATAACTTCTGATTTTTGACATAGCCCATGCCTTTATACTGGTTTTTTTGCTTCAGTTTTCAAAATGCACAGCATCAGTTTCATGCGTTCGCCGAGGATTCGCCGTAGCGAATTGTCATTAGACAGAAGTAAGGTTTTTCAGGTGGTTTCGCTATGACATTGGCTAGAGCGGATTTCACGGCCAACAAACTGACAAAAAAGGTCATCTTTTGAGGCAGTTTTGCATTGACTTGGTTACAACATTTCACAGTGAATACAGGCTTCTCCTTCATAATATCCTTTTTCATCTTCCTCTTGCATTCTTCCTTTCCTTTCACTTCTTCCCATGATCTTTGTGAGGTTTTACAACTTGTCATCTTCCACCTACAAGGAGGAAGACTTCATGAGCTCTTCAACTTTCTTAATTAATCATAACTAATTGCATTTAACTCATGGTTTTGACAAAAGTTTTATTTTTCTTATATCCTATCACATTTTCTTCTATAATCTCTTTATATGCACAATTTGAACCCAAAAATAAGTGAAAAGAAAAGAAAATGAGCTAGAATATTCCTAATTTCTATGAGTTAACAATTACACAAGTGCTTATCTTCATAAATCATAAATTAATCCCCTAACCATATGATAATCACACTTGGCATATTTAATCCCAAAGATCATTTTTCCCTCTATTTTTCTTGTGCTAGAAGAGTCAAAAATTTCAAGAAAAAGGTAAATAGGAATTGTTTCAATATTTCTATAATTTAATTAATTGCATTATGCATAATTCCTTCCAATTTCACAATTCTTGATTTATTCTACCAAGAATATTAATGCATATATTCTCCTTTATTTTCCTTAGTTAATTGAAATTAACTTCAATTAATTGAAAAATAATTAATCTTGTGCTAAATTGGCCAAGTTTCGATTTTGCCATTACCTTTGAAATCTAACTTCCTTTCTTGAATTACTTTGCCCAATTTTCCCCTGAATATGAATATTTCTAAATTTATAAGTTCTGAATTTCATACATATTCACCACTTTATTGAATTTCTCAAATAATTACAATATATTTTTAGTGAATATAAAATTTGGGCTGTTACAGTTCTTCCCCACTTAATTAAATTTTGTCCCCAAAATTTGCTACACTTATACATTTATAAATTCTAGGTAATGTTTCTTCATACTTTCTTCTGTTTCCCACATAGCTTCTCTGGGTGAGAACCCTTTCCAAACAATCTTGACGAACAAAATGCTCTTGTTTCTAAGTTGCTTTTCCTGATGATCGATGATTCGGTCAGGCATGACTTCGTAAGTCAAATCTTCATGCATTTCCACATCTTCATAATCTATATTACGTGTTCTGGATCAGTTGATACTTTTACATCTGGGAAACATGGAAAACATCATATACCCTGCTCAGATTTGGCGGCAAAGTGATACGGTATGCTACAGGCCCAATCTTCTCTAAGATCTCGACCGGACCAATGTACCTTGGTTACAGCTTCTTCACTTTCAATGCTTTGCCAATACCCATAACAGGTGATACTTTCATGAACACATGGTCATCGACTTTAAATTCCAAAGGTTTTCACCTTTTATCTGCATAACTTTTCTATTAGCTCTGAGCAGCTAGCAACCTCTACTTAATCAACTTTATCTGCTCCATTGCCTGGTCAACAAGATTTGACCCCAACAATTCCCTCCCAGATAACTCAGTCTGGTATAAGGAAGATTGACACTTCCTCCCATAAAGCGCCTCGTATGGAGCCATCTGGATGCTCGAATGGTAACTGTTGTTATAGGTAAACTCTGCCAACAGAAGGAATTTATCCCAACTACCTTTATAATCAAGCACACATGCCCTTAGCATGTCCTTAAGGATTTGAATTATTTATTCTATCTGCTCGTCAGTTTGAGGATGATATGTTGTGCTGAATTAGAGCTTGGTACCCAAAGCTTCACATACAACCTTCCAAAACTTGGAAGTGAACCATGGATCTTGATCAGAGATAATGTTCTTCAGAGTACCATGTAATCTCACAATCTCCTTAATATAGATTTTTGCCAGTTTTTCAAGAGAAGAGTGAATACTAATCGGTAGAAAGTGAGTTGTCTTTGTGAATCTATCAACTATCACCCATATAACGTTATGGTTTCTGAGCTTAGGCAACCCTATCATGAAATCAGCAGTAATGATTTCCTACTTCCATTAAGGAATATCAGGGTTTGTCAAAAGCCCTGATGATCGTTGATGTTCAACTTTCACTTTCTGACATATCAAGCAACGAGCAACGAACTCAGTCACCTTTCTTTTCATCCCTGGCCAATAGTATTTAGCCTTCATGTCATGGTACATCTTTGTAGCCCCTAGATGTAGAGTATACTTACTCTTATATGCTTCCTCCAGGATTTTCCGTTTCAGTTCTAGTTGCGGTAGAACATAAATCCGCTTTTGGTATCTGACTAATCCACTTAGTGACAAGTCGTAATCCTGAGTTTTGACCTTATCAATCATACCTCTGATAGATAGTGCTTTATCATCATGCAACTGAGCTTCATCAATCGCTGCCCTCAAATCGTTGTATACTTAGCTGACCCGACTACCTAACAGAATTTGACTAGACATATTTAGGTCTCTGAAATCCTCAATCAGTTTTTGCTCATAGATCATCATGGCTACCACCTGCACTGATTTCCAGCTTAAAGCATCAGCAACAACATTAGCCTTACCGAGATAATACTTAATTTCTAGATTATAGTCTTTCAGCAACTCCATCCATCTACGCTATCTCATGTTGTGCTCTTTCTGATCATACAAGTATTTCAAGCTCTTGTGGTCACAATACAACAATACAATTTCACATAGAGATAATGTCTCCAGATCTTCAAAGCAAACACAATTGCTGCTAACTCAAGATCATGGGTAGGATAGTTCAATTCATGAGTTTTAGCTAACACGATGCATAAGCCACTACTCGGCCATGCTGCATCAATATGGGTCCCAATTCGTGCCCACTGGAATCTGTATAAAAACATATGAAAACTACAGATCTGGGATCGTTAACATTGGTACTATAGTTAACCTCTGCTTCAACTCCTGGAAGCCCTTCTCACACTTCTCATCCTACGCAAAATATTGAGCTTTTCACGTCAATTTTGTCAACGGTAATGCAATTCTGGAGAAATTATGGATAAACCTTTGATAATCACTAGCTAGACCCAGAAAACTGCATACTTCAAATACCATCTCTGGTCTCTTCCGGTTCAGTACTACTTCTACCTTACTTGGATCAACGGAGACCCCTTGTTGTGAGACAACGTGGACCAGAAACTTTACCTCTGAAAGCCAGAATTCACACTTGCTCAGCTTGGCATAGATTTGCCTATCCCTTAATACGTTTAACACAGTTCCCAGATGTTGTTCAGCCTTACTCCATGAGTACACCAATATATCATCAATAAAGACTACTACGAACTGGTCCAAGTACGGACAAAAGATTCGATTCATAAGTCTATGAACACAGCAGGTGCATTGGTCAATCCAAATGGCATAACTAGGAACTCATAATGCCCATATCTGGTTCTAAAAGCAGTATTTTATACATTTTCTACTTTTACCCTCAATTGGTGGTATCCCAATCATAAATCAATCTTTAAGAATACATAGGACCAGACAACTGATAGATCAAATCATCAATTCTAGGGAGCAAATGCTTGTTCTTAATGGTCACCTTGTTCAGCTCTCGATAATCAATACAGAGATGCTGGCTTCGGTCTTTCTTCTTTATGAAATGTACTGGAGCACCCTAGGGTGATACGCAGGGTCGTATGAACCCTTTCTCAAGTAGTTCCTTAATCTGCTTCTTTAGCTATGCCATTTCACTTGGAGCCATACGGTATGGGGTTTTGGAAATTGGACCCGCTCCAGGCCTTATATCAATAGAGAACTCTACTTCCCTATCTGGAGGTAATCTACCGACATCCTTCAGAAAAACATCAGGAAACTCACTCACTACAAGGATACTTTCTAAGGCTACACCGGCCTTTGATTGCATAGAGCATATACCATATACCACTAACAACCTTTCTGTAGATATCTCTCAACCTTAGCTACGGAAAGAAGGTTAAGAGTGATTTCTATGTCAGCTTGCGGTTGTATATTTAGATATACGACTATTTTCTGTTTATAATCCAACAACACACCATTTGCCGTCAACTAGTCAATCCCCAAAATTACTTCCAATTCTTACAATGGCAAATAAATAAAAATTTACAGTCAATTTGTACCCCTCGGCATTTACCATATAATTTAGATAAATGTCAGCTATCACAACTCGTGCACCCATAGGTGTAGATATAACCAAATCATATGGGAATCTATGCACAGGAAAACGTAACCGTCTCATCTAGTAGTATGCAATGTATGATGGCTTGCACCAGAATCATACATGACATGCACTAAAATGCCGTTCAGAGAAATCATACCTTGAATCAACTCCATAAACTTTCTGGCTTCGTCCTGTGTCTGTATATAGACCCTGCCTGAGACTCTGGGTCTAGTCTCGTCCTACTATGTTTTTGTAAACAATCCCTAGCCATATGTCCCTGCTTATGGTTAAAAAAAACAGACAAGTGGTTTATTGGGATCATCTTTCAATAGTGCACCATTACAAGCCCTGCTAGGATAGAATGGTTTACGACAAAACCAATATGTTTGACTTCCCGAGGATCCTTGGCCTCCATAGCCTCCAGTCTGATTCAGCCTCTTCATAGTTCCCCCGAAAGTTCCACCCTATTCTTTCCTCTTCTGTGCTAAGCTACAACTTCCAAAAGTACCTTTATTCCCAGTCTCTGTTGCCCAATACGCCATGCACTTATCAATGTATCGACACTCTTCTGCCGCTTTACTGAATTCAGTAAAGTGTTGAGAAATCAACCTCTCTTTGAACTCGGGTCTTAACCCTTCAATCATCATGTCCGTGTTCCACTCCTCATTGTCATTCAGCTTATGATATGACAGTATTGCGGCAATCAGATATACCGGGCTAAACAATCATCAAAACTCTCCCGGTCTTGCTATTTGATATAGATGAATTATTTCTCCTTTTCTCTTCTGACAGTCGGGGAAAATATTTTGCAGTTAAAATTTTCTTGGAATAATTGCAATGTGATAGGAATATTCCTCCCCTTCAGGATAAAATCTATGCCCTTTCACCAGCGATCAATATCACCTTCCAGTTTGTATATAGCTAATCAGGCTTTCACTTCATCTAGGCATTGTAGCATATCGAATATCTTGTCCAAACAAGCTAACCAGTCTTCCGATAGTTGAGGATCAAACTTCCCCCTGAACATAGGCGGCTGTTGTTTATTGAATCTTCTCAGCCACATCTGAACATCCACCTCAGGCTCAAGTATATCACCCTCTGGTGGAGGTTTCTCATGTATTTCTTTATAATTTCCCTACATAAACTCATCCATATGATTCTCCAGGTGATCCTACCTTTACTGTACTCCCTGAATGTCGTCTCTTATTTCATTCATGGTTTATTGTTGTTGTTCTAATATATACAGTATTCGTTGCTGGATAGGGTCAAGCCTTAGTTCATCCTTGTTGTTACCATGTCTACCATGTCCTCGGCCTCGACCTCGACCTCGGCCTCAGCCTCGGCCTCTACTGCCTTCTCCTAGTGGTACCATTTCCATTATTCACTCTACATGAAATTAGAGAAGAGTAAATTTTGATACCAGAGCAAGGGCATTTTTTTTTGTCATTACATAAAAATTAGGGTACAAATATATCATACATAGTATATCACAACTATTTACAGTAGCTACAGAGAAATAGAAATATAACATGTCCTAAATACTACTGTACATGACATATTGTCCTTTACATAATCAAAATAATAAGTTCATGCAACTTCCCAAGGGTCATACATCCTAGACTACCCTGAGTCAAGCATGCTTAACCTTCTCTATACCCTTCTAAAAACTACAGACTCTAGCTAATTCTTTCTCTATTTGTTAGCTCCGCCTGACTACCCTTAACTCATAACACGTGCCGGTTAACTCTGGTCACCAAAATAGCTAGCGTAGGTCACACATCATAGCTCAGTATACATGAAATCCTGCACTAACCCTCTGATGTGCCTCCAGAAAACCCAAAAGTTCTCCTTTGTACCCTGCTCAATGATGAGGTTCTTATGTCGGTTCTAGAATGTTGAGTCTAGGAAGAAGTACATCGTGGAACAAACGCTACACTCGTTGGTCACAGTAACCCCTAATGGTATCTGTAGTTGATACAGTGTCTCTACGCCATCAAGGAATGCGAAGTACCAGCCTCTCGAGGTATCGTGCTCCTTTAATGCCCTATGGTACTTGGCCTTGAGAAGGTACGAAAACTCCATATCTAGCTATAAATTGTACGGCATAGGTACCAGCTCCGCCTGAGACTCACTGTAGCTCATCTCATCCTCTGACATCTCCTTTGACTTGTAGATAGAATCCCACTCTAGGTACTTGTCTGGCGCATCACCAGTCTCCCTAACCTCTGTCACTCCTAAGGATACCGGCCTCAGCTTCGAACCATACACAGGCAATCTTGGCACGCTTTTCCATGCTGTGTATCTCAAGCGCATACCGTCGTGCCTGAAATAATCTATCATTAGCCCTCTGTCCAAAACAAGCTGGTTCACCGTCATCTTGCTCCCAGATGACTCCCTAGCACCGCTGATCATGATCATAGGTTCACTAGGAATATCCATGAGCAGTCTTATCACCATGCAAACAAAACCATATCAATATACCATTCTGATAATGCCAAAACATCTTATTAGCTTTGATATCAAAAATGTCAACACTTGTTTCCATTTCGATAATCGAAAAGTAATAAAGACGGAATTTTATAGGCATACATAAAAGTACATATATATATTGATAACAATATTCGTTTACAATCCCAAAGTCGTTTGTAAACAAAATATAGAATACAACGGAAACTTCAATATATACAAAACTCCCCAAAATATCTTAAGCATAAACTAACTATAACAATGCTATTTGACCTTGCCTTGACACACGTGCAAATTACTTCCCAGCATCTACATCTTTGCCTTTTAATCTACTCACACCCACTGAGATGTTTGTTTAGAAAAAGGGGTGAGATTCCAAGGAATTCTAATAGAAATATGCTATCGTTCATAGAAAACGTGAAAAGTAAATATGATATGTACCATGTATGTCCCAATTAATGAACAATATAAACATATCATTTGCATGTATATATGAGTAGGGCCCAACCCCACTAATCTGCATCGGTTGAATTCTCACCAACTCCCAGTGTAAGTGCCCCTGTCACTAATTGCCCCTTTCTAGGTAAAACATGTTGATTAATGAAGTGCATTTACAAACAATGGCATCCACAAAATCAAAGTTCTTTCAACCCCTTTTTAGTATGCCTCATAAAACGTGTCACTTCCGGCTTCCAACTCAGTCTTAAAATATTAAATGTACAAGAAATAGGTCATAACTTATCCAAGTATCATTTTAGACTCTTCCATAGTGTTTCTTGTGGTTATATTCGTCTATAATGAAAATTTACCAAAATGCCCCCGGGACCCAAGCCCGGCCCCGCCGTACCGGTCCCGATGGCAAGTTTTCCCAAAATTTTGACTAGGGTTATCCTAACATATTTTCACCCAAGGACCCAAGGAATCCATTTTTAGGCTCAAAATTATCAAATTTAGTGTCAAATTATGAAATTGCCCTTGACAACCCCGTTTTAGGGTTTGAGGGGCGTTTTCATAATTATGTTTTTTGGGCTTTTCCAAAAAAATAACCAACTGTAACCCCGCCTATATTTTGCCTCCTGAATCTAATAGAATCATCATGTCACTCAAAATCCAATTCCTTCCCCCAGATCTGACCTTGGCCGAAACATAGGTCAAGAAAAAGGAAAAATTGCTTGTGTTTTAGCTTCCAAAGCTTGTACCTTTTTACTTCTAATCCCTTATTAATTCATTTAAACACATATTAACCATGATTCAAAGAAATTTAGGCAGCATAAATCTTTAGAATTAGGACTTTTCTAAATTTACAAACTTGACAAATATCACCAAATCCAATCATATACTTCAACAATAACAACATACTTGTATGGATTTGAGTTTTGTGAAGTTACCTCTTGAGTTCTTGGATTTTCTCTCTTTAGGCATCCTCTCCTCTCTCTCCTTGAGCTCAAAATATGTCTCAAGTCTCTTCTTCCTTCTCTCTAGAACTCCAAAGTTCTTCAAGCTCTCTCTCTCTCTCTCTTCTTTCTCTTGTTTCTGGCCAAAAATATGAAGGGAAGAGGAAGGAAGAGTGTTTAATAATTTAACTCCAATCACCCTTCACCATATGATTCCATCAATATACCTTAATGTGACACTTGTCACAATCCTTATCTCCTTCACATTTGTGCCATAATTGCTCCATTAGTATTGAACTAATTTCCTTCCCCTTTTAGTTAGCGTAAAATTGTCCCCCCTTATGTCTTTTGTCAACACCCGTTTCCATTTCGATAATTGAAGAGTAATAAAGAAGGAGTTCCATGGACATACAAAAAAGTACAAATATACTAATAAAAGTATTCGTTTACAATCCCAACGTCGTTCGTCAACAAAATACAAAATACAGCGGAAGTTTTAATAATTACATGATATCCCAAAATGTCTAAAGCATAAACAAATTATAACCACCATCTTTGACCTTACCTCGAGACACGTGCCAATCACTTATCTATATTTGCATCTTTACCTTTTGTCCCACTAGCACCCGCTGAGATGTTTATGTAAGAAAAAAGGGTAAGATTCCAAGGAATCCCAGTAGAAACATGCTATCGTTCATAAAAAATATAAAAAGTAAATATGATATGCGCTAAGATATGCACCAATTAATGAATAATATAAACACATCATCATCATAACACATCATCATGTATACATGAGTAGGGCCCAGCCCCACTATCTACACCTGGTTGGACTGTCACTAACTCCCAATGTAAATGCACCTCTGGCACTAATTGCCCCTCTCTAGGAAAATCATGTTGATTAATAAAGTGTATTTACAATCAATGGCATCCATATAAGCATATAAATATGGCATGATATATGAAGGATAATGTTCCTACCTCAAAGCCCTTTAAATCCCTTTTTAGTGTGCCTCGTAAAAAAAGTCACTTCCGGCTTCCGACTCGGTCGTAAAATATTAAATGTATAAGAAATATGTCATAACCTATCCAAGTATCATTTTAGACTCTTCCATAGTGTTTCTTGTGGTTATATTAGTCTATGGTAAAAATTTACTAGAATGCCCCCGGGACCCCGCCCCGCCCCGCATGCCCAGCTCGATGGCATATTTTCCTAAAATTTTGACTTGGGCTATCTTGACTTATTCTCATCCAAGGAATAAATTTCATGGCTCAAAATTACCAAATTCAGTGTCAAATTACAAAAATACCCTTGACAACCCCGATTTAGGGTTTTAGTGACGTTTTTGTATTTATGCTTTTTCGTCCTTTTTTGAAAAGTGACCAACTGTAATCCCACCTATTTTTGCCCACTGAATCCAATGGAATCATCTATTTCATGAAAATCTAGCTCCTTCCCCCTATTATGGTTTTAACTGAAACTTAGGCAAAAATGGAAAAATGCTCTTATGTGTTTTCACTTCCAAAACTTGTACTTTTCCACTTCTAATTCTTTGTTAACTCGTTTAAACACATCTTAACCATGATTTAAAGAAATTTAGGCAGCATAACCCCTTAGGGTTAGGACTTTTCAAAATTTACAAACTTAACAAAAATCACTAAATCTAACAACATTCACCAACCACAACTTCATACTTGTATAGATATAAGATTTATGAAGTTGCCTATTAGGATCTTGGATTTTTCTCTCTAGGTGTCCTCTTCTCTCTCTCCTTGAGCTCAAGATGTGTCTTCAAGATCATGGATTCCATGAAGAGAAAGGTTTAAAGGAGGCTTTCTAAGCAAGATTACAAGGAAAAGGCATAAGAGATCACTATAAACCTTAAGCTTTCTCTCCTTCTCCCTAGAACTTCAAGACTCTTCAAGCTCTCTCTCTCTCTCTCTCTTCCTCTTGTGCTAGCCGAAATGTATGAAGGAAAGAGGAAGGAAGAGCCTTCATAAAATTTCTCCCTTCATCTTACACCATTTGATTTCATCAAGGGTTGTTATTGTGACACTTGTCACAATCTTCTTGTAATATCCCAAAATTCGATCAAGGGATTATTCTCCAAAAGTGAATGTGATTATTGTTAAACGTGTTAGATATGATTAGTTTGGATGATGTCAAATATAGATGTCAAGTATTAAGAGCAAAAAGTTTGTATGTTATACTTATTCTTTACATTGACTAACTACTATATTTAATATTGTATATCTTGTAGATTAGTCATAAACCTGATGGTGGGTTGATGTTATAATGCCTTATATGTGGAGAATGATCATCAAGAAGAAAATCAAGAGAAAAGGGGTTGAAGAAAGAAGGCAATGCAAGAACTAATGGGAATATAAAGCAAAGATTGAAGAAGATTAAAGATATTCAAGAAGATATCTAGTTGGGTTATGAAGAATGATCATCAAGTGGCAAAACAAGAAGAAAGATATTGAAGAAAGAAGAACTTGTAAGATCAAATGAGAATATCAAGATTCAAGCTCTTAGAAGTGATACCGGTGGTTGGAATGGGTCAATACGAAGCTAAAATGATGTATACAGAAGTTATCGTACCTTCGGGGATGATTACTCGAGTAATCACTCAAGTAATATGGCACTGCCTCATTTTGGAGGTGATTACTCGAGTGGCTACTTGAGTAATCTACAGAGTTACTTGAATATTACTCGAGTAACCACTCGAGTAATGGTACTCTGTTTTTCACGTGTTAGGACAGAGGTTTGGTATTTTGGGTATATCTCTCTAACCACACGTCAGATTGATCAGAAATTGGTGGCATATGAAACTAGACCTTCAACACGAACTATGGACACCACGATCACATTAAAAAGAGTTAAGATGAGATAGATATGATCTGTTGAAGTTGAGACATGAATCAGCATCTTTTACCAGGACAAGGTTCGGTATTTTGCACATAACTCTCAAAATACATATTGGATTGAGACAAAACTGGTGCCATATGAAAGTAGACTCAAAGATCTTTCTAAAGATATATAATTTGTCACATTTCAAGTTATATACTAAGATCTATATAGTCTAGAAGTTGATGCTCTTGATTTCAGACTTTGTCTAAATGTAGAAGATATTCTTTGGATGATAACTTTCTATACAAAATGCGTTTGGAGGTGATTCTTGTTTCATTGGAATGTATATGATGAGGGCTTTCCAATTATATATAATTTGCCATATTTCGAATCAAAATCAAGAATTCACTTGAAGGGCTTACTCGAGTAATCTGCAGTTTTATTTGGAAGCTTACTCAAGTGAGCACTCGAGTAATGCAGTTGGAAATGCTCTCGGCAAAGATTTGAATGGTATCACTCAAGGGACCACTCTAGTAATCTGCAAAGTTATTTAAGAGCTTACTCAAGGGATCACTCGAGTAACCAGAGAAGAAATCTTCCAGTAGCTCTTGGCCAAGAAATGACTCACATCACTCAAGGGACTACTCGAGTAACCAAATAAGAAAAAGTAACATCACTCGAGGGATCACTCGAGTAATGAATTAGGAAATGCTCTTGTCCAGATTCTGAACGGGATTACCTAAGGGCTCACTCGAGTAATGACCAAGGCTTACTCGAGTGACCACTCGAGTAATGCTTCCCAGGAATACACAGCAATGTTCTGAAGCTTTCGAAAATCATGGGATTAATTATCTAACTCAGTCTTCTTGCTTCCAATCACTCTTACACTTCATTATATTAGTGTTTAATGTGTTTCTCCAGGAATACAATGAAGAGATGATGCAAAGAGACAAAAGTTGACTTTATGGAAGCGGAGCATCAACATTCATAACGGCTAGTTTTCAAATTCAAGCAAATGGACGAACGAACAACGGGACTCAATGGATAAGTTGAAATACTCACAACAGTCATATCCTACTCAACTATAAATACAGAAGATTCAAGTAGACAACACCAACGCAGAACATGATAAGATTATGAATCATCCACTTCTACCCGAATACTCTCTGTTCTTATCTATTTTCCACATCATGTATATTTGAGAGAGAGTTTTTGTATTGTACTTCAGTGTTCATTATATCTACTCTGTGAGAGAGTCTATAAACTCTTTCACTTATATTTTTGAATTGATCTCAGGGTAGATGGACCTTGAGTGGGTCGATTTCTTTACGGGAAGTTGTAGAGAGAATCGCCGGTAAAACTTTCTACTCATAAGACTTACAAGGTGCAAGCAGTAGAGAATGTTGCTGCTCGTAAAACTTATAGTGGTGTAAGCAGAAGAGAACATTGCTGCTCGTTAGACTTGCACAGGTAAGCAGGAGGGAAAGGTCTTCGAGATTTCTCTGCTCGTAAGACATGTTGTAAGGGGGAGTATCTTGGTGAGAGATTTGTAAAAGGCTACACAAGTGCCTGACTAAACTTGTGAGGTTGTAAAGGCTTTTCTTGTGCCTGAATTAAAACAAGAAGATAGTGGATTTGAGAATCTCAGGAGGAGCCTAGGGACTGAACGTAGGCCATCACAGATTGGACCGAACCAGGATAAATCATAATTTGCATATTCTCTTCCTTAAACTCTTATATTTCCAGCATATATTAACTCTTGATTTATGATTCATTACTTTCATATTTATTTCTTCCTCTAAGATGCAAAAAGATTTTCAAAGTGATTAAGATTTTTATCTTACACCCAATTTACCCCTTCTTAGGTGTCAGCTGGTTCTAACAAAACAGACACTTTTGGAGAATATGATATAAGTTGTGATTTGAATGTGTTATGATCAGTGCCCAAATCTTGTATTTAAGCTTAATTGTATGACAAAGCTTAAAATGCATTGAAGAGAAGGGTAGGGTGCATGATTGGTGTGATGGAATGAGAAAATGTGTTTAGTGGTAATTTAAGACCAATTACCGTAATCAGGGGCAAAATAGGAAATTTTCCAGTCAATTGGTCAATGACCGAAGAGGAAACTCATTCATAACTTGGCGATCAATGGTTGTGCTTCATTGTTATGAGATTAAGAGAGTGGAATCATGTGTGTATGAGCTCATTTGAACTCATGGAAGGTGTTCCAAGATTTTGACAAGTGTCATTACATGAGCCATTGGATTTGGTCAAAGGGTCAAAACTCTTCCCTCTCTCCTCTCCTCTCCTAAGGTCGACCAAGGGCCATTTGGAGCCCCAAAAATCTGCCCCTCCATCATCTTCTCTCTCTCTCTCTTTTAGCCTCCATTTTCGTTGAGCTCAAGGGATGAAAGAGAAAGGAAAAAGGTGAGATATGGCTTGTATGATGTCCTCTTTAGCTCAAATACCCTTCTATAATGTTGTTCATAGTGATGAGAGCTTCAACTCTATGATTTTAGATTCTTGAAAGGAAGTGTTTGAGTGTTTGTGGAAAATTAGAAAGATGAAGAATCAAGAAACTAGATTGGGAGAGAAGAAGAGGTGAGTAAGAGCTTCCTTTTAATTTATTTATTGTGACTTTTGGTTAAGTTTTGGAACTTATGAATTATGCCTTGATTTAGTGTGATGTTGGAATGGATGAATTTTTTATTATGTTGCGGTTGAATTGGTGATATATTGTCTTTGGAACTATATAATTGATTTGGAACATTGGGATCAAAAGTAGTGAAATTTGGTAATGTGTCGTAATTTGGTGTTCAAGACAAAATTTGTACCTAGAATGTGATTTTGGGTGTTTTGAGGTTTTCAATGGGTTCCTTGTGTAAAAATATGTGAGAGTAACTTTGGGTTAGAATTTTGGGACCATTAGAAACACATGTTGGAAGTTAAGGAAAATTTTGCCATTGCTGCGTTTTAGCTTCTGATAGAGCCTCACTCGAGTGTAGCACCAAGTCTCTTCTTCTCCTTTAGATTTCAGTTGCACTTTGCTAAAAAATAAGAGTGCATTTCCTCACCTGAGAGTGAAGTGGGTCCTCACTCGAGTGCGAGGTATCTCACTTGAGTGCATATGTATTTTGCACTAAGAGCCGCGTCTGTAACCCCCTGCCTTAATTAGCATAATTAAAATTTGATAACACATAGTAAAAAGGGGTTAGAGACTGTCAGATAGTTCAAAACTCATTAAAACACCCACTAAGTAGTAGGAACTTTACAAAATTTTCGAAACTTATTTCCTATTCTGGTCTCGATTTCAATTATCAAATATAATTACCTGTGCAGTTGTATCACATTTAAACATATCAGAGTTTATAACTTAAACCCCGGCAATTCTCGGGTTCATCTATATATATACATACACAGCTTCAGATCCTGATTAGGGGATTACAATACCAAATGTTTAGACCATTTATAACTCAATAACATCATACAGTAATCCCTATCCAAAATGAATGACCAACATAGCCCGAACTAAATGACCCTATGGAGTTCTAACCGCTCCAGGTCGTTCGCTTCTCCTTAGAGCCACTCACCCTATCTGAAAGGTTAGTCAAAGAAAAGAATGAGATTCAAAAGAATCCCAGTAGTAACAAAACATTTATACCACATATAAGCACACAGCATGTAAGTAAATCATCATACAGCAGCGGCAGCACAAATAACACTTTACCCTCATCCCTTTTCTCTGCCGGGAAGGCACACCTTCCTAACCCGAACTGTTGTTAGCTACTCAGGGACTGTTAATGTGGCAGTGCTTACACATAGCCTATAGCTCATATAGCTATCCGGCTTCCATAAATGGCCCGTCGGCCTTCACAAATAGCCTTTTGGCTTTTCACATAATTATAAATCACACCTCATCCTCATCCCCTTTCTCCGCCGGGAAGGCACATCGTTCTAACCCGAACCGTTGTTAGCTACTCAAGGACTATCGGAATGACAGTGCTTACACATATTCATGATGTCGCGGCAAATGAATTTATCACAAATCAATGATAATACGCACATACAATGCATCACATATGGTATGAAAGAAAAGTTACTACCTCATTCCTTTCTGACATTTGCTGGCTCAGTGGGCTCATGAGGACGTCAGATATCAAATCCTATAACCAAAATAGGGACAATAGGTTAATCTCTTTTCCAAGTTTCCAAATTTCATAATACTTTATGTTGGTTATCATTTAGACTCTTTAGGTGGCTATAATAGACCTAAATATATCCCCAAAGGGTTGGAAGAAACTACCCAGAAGATACTTTTTTCGGATACAAAACACCAATTTTGGGCTGCCTCACTCGAGTGACGCCCTCAGTTGTGCTCGAGTCCCAGCTAGTGAGACACAAAAAGTGTTTGCCAGAGAGCAAATCTTCAAAATACCTCTCACACTCACTCGAGCACAAGAGGTTGCACCCGAGCAATGTCCTTAAGTGCACTCGAGCGCCAAGAAATGCAACACCAAGAGTGTTTGCCCGAGAGCACAGACTACTTCCAGGCAAAACCTCACTCGAGCATGCCCATGCTCACTCGAGCAGGATCATATCTAACTCACAAGTCAGGAAGTGTGCTCGCGGTTTCTGCCTAAAGACTTAAACAAAATTCCCAGAATTTCATGTCGTGCTCGAATGAGATCCTCCCTCACTCGAGTAATGCCTATCAGATGCCAAATTGCAACAACTGATATGGTTTTCCAGAATTGACCAATTGGCTACAAATGGTCCTAACCTTTATACCAAAGATCATTCCCATACAAAACTCCACAATGAATATATTGGTAACTACAAAACAACCTAATTTCAACTCAATCAACACATTCTCAACTCTAGTTCACAAAACCACCCAAACCACAACTTGTCAAACTTCCTCTTTTCAAATCCATACCAAAACTATTGACTCCCAAACACTATTTAGCATATATTTCACCACATTACATCACTTAACTCATATCTTCTAAAATCACAAGAAATCAGGGCAAAAATCCAGAATTTACAAAACCAAACAGATGGCCAAAACAATAACACCAAAATACATAAAATGTTTACCTCTTCCTTTCCCAAATGTGGTTTCCTTGATTCCTCAACTTCTCAAACTTCACAATCTCTCAAATATCACCAATAAAAATTCTGAAACCATAGAAGTCAAACTCTTAACTTCTTGGACAATATCAATGAAGGGTGTTTAGGCAAATGAAGTCATTTACCTTTATAAATTTCAAACCCTTCCTTTCTCTTTCTGCCTAGTTCGCCGGAAATGGAGGAGAAGAGAGAGATAATGATGAAGTGGATGATCATGAGCTTTCCCTCATTCCTAAGCTCAGCATCGGTTTTTGAGAAAGAAGAGAGAAGTAACAATGTTTGAAACTTTGACTTAATCCCATGATCCATCTTTTGCCACATGTCACTATCTTGTGCTTCCTTCAATGATTTTATATACTCTCTAACACACTTGATTCCACCTCTTGTTCTTTCAATCCTAGCCATTGATCTTGATTACTAAGGAGTTTTCTCTTCGGTAACTAACCAATCGGTTAGCAAATTTACCATTTCACCCCTGATTGCCATGACACTTCTATCATCATCTATCAAACACATTTTACATCACAATATATAATTTACTTCAAAAGTTCTTAATTATCATTAATTACATCACTTTGAAGTTATTAACCCTTAATCATAATTTGGGATATTACAATTCTCCCCCTGAAAATTAAATTTCATCCTCGAAATTTGTTACACAACTTGAGCCATAAAATCCGAATATCTTCTACGCATATCTTCTTCTGCTTCCCAAGTTGCTTCCCTCTGAGTCATTCCCTTCCAGATCACCTTCACATACAGAATGCTCCGATGTCTGAGCTGTCGCTCTTCTCGGTCGATGATCTGCTCTGGCTCGACCGTATATGTGAAGTTGTCTTGTAGCTCAACTTCCTCATACTCAACTATGTGAGATGGATCCGGTTGGTATTTCTTTAGTTGGGAAATGTGAAACACGTCATGGAGCCTGCTCAAGATTGGGGGTAGGGCTACTCGGTAAGCTACAGGCCCAATCCTCTCAAGGATCTCAAAAGGACCTATATACCTTGGGCTCAGCTTCTTTCACTTGATAGCTCGTCCAACACCGGTAACAGGAGATACCCTCAAAAATACATGGTCACCAACTTCAAGCTCTAGAGGTCATCTTCTCTTGTCAGCGTAGCTTTTCTGTCGACTCTGCGTTGCAAGCAACCTCTTACGAATAATCCGAATCTGAGCTAAAGTTTGATCAATAAGATCCGGTCCATACAGCTTCCTTTCTAAAAATTCGTTCCAACACAAAGGCGATTGGCACCTCCTTCCGTACAATGCTTCATAAGGAGCCATCTGGATACTCGCATGATAGCTATTGTTGTAGGCGAACTCAGCAAGTGGAAGGAAGCGATTCCAACTTCCTTTAAAGTCAAGAACACAGGCCCGTAACATATCATCCAACGTCTGGATTGTCCTCTCTGACTGTCTATCCATTTGAGGATGATAAGCCGTGCTGAATCTCAGGTGAGTACCCAATGCCTCATGTAATGCTTTCTAGAATCTCGAAGTAAATCGTGGATCTCGGTCAGAAATGATATTCTTCGGTGTACCATGAAGCTTCACAATCTCACTAATGTAAATCTCTACTAGCTTGTCTAGAGAGTAACTAGCATTGATTGGTATGAAGTGGGCTGTCTTTGTTAGCTGATCCACAATGACCCAGATCGCATCATAATTCCTGATCCTGGGTAATCCCACCACAAGGTCCATGGTCACACTTTCCCATTTCTATTCCGGAATCTCAAGACTCTGAAGCAGACTAGGCGATCTCTGGTGCTCGATCTTTACCTTCTGGCAAGTGAGACACCTTGTTACATATTTAGTCACATCACTCTTCAAACCCGGCCACCAATACACAGATTTCAGATTATGGTACATTTTAGTCATACCAGGATGAAGAGTATATCGACTCTTGTGCGCCTCATCCAGAATCTTCTGCCTTAACTCCGCCTTAAGTGGAACACAGATTCTTTTTTGATAGCGAACCAATCTACGAACGATAGGTCATAGCTTGGAACTTCTCCCCATTCGATTCAAGTCAGATTGCGTTTTATCCAATCATCTTGCCTCTGAGCTTCTTCAATCTCAACTCTTAGATCACTTTCCTCTTGGGAAACAGTGTAGTTGGCACAGATGATCTAGTTTGTCAAATTCATATCACAAAAATCTTCAATCAATTTCTTCTCTTGTATCATCATAGCTGCCACCAGTACAGTCTTTCGACTAAGAGCATCAGCGACTACATTTACTTTACTCTGATGATATTTAATTTCCAAGTAGTAGTCTTTAAGCAATTCCATCCAATGATGCTGTCTCATATTCAATTCTTTCTGATCATACAAATACTTGAGACTCTTGTGGTCGCAGTACAGTTCTACCGTCACACCATACAAATAATACCTCTAAATTTTTAAGGCAAACACAATAGCCGCAAGCTCCAGATCATGAGTAGGATAGTTCAATTCATGAGGTCTGAGCTGTCGAGAGGTGTAGGCCACCACACGTCCCTGCTGCATAAGGACACACCCTAATCCCTGCCCACTGGCATCAGAATACACAATGTAAGTTAAACTAGGATCGAGCAAAATCAACACAAGTGTCGTAGTCAACCTCTCCTTCAGCTCCATAAAACAGTTTTCACATTTCTCATCCCACACAAACGGCTGATCTTTTCTCTTGAGCTTGGTCATTGGCAATGCAATACGTGAAAAATTCTGAATGAATCTCCAGTAGTAACCAGCAAGACCCAGAAAACTGCATACTTCCGCCACAGATTTTGGCCTCTTCCAGTCCAGCACTGCTTCCACTTTACTAGGATCTACAGAGACCCCTTATTGCGAGATAACATGGCCTAAGAATCTTACTTCTGATAGCCAAAACTCGCATTTACTCAATTTGGCATAGAGTTGCTTTTCATGTAATATGTTCAATACAATTCTCAAATGATACTCATGCTCCTCCATACTCTTAGAGTATACCAAAATATCATCGATAAACACCACAACGAATTGATCCAGATATTGTCGAAAGATACGGTTCATGTAATCCATGAAAACCGCGGGTGTGTTGGTTGGCCCAAATGGCATCACCAAGAACTCATAATGACTATACCTAGTCCAGAAAGCAGTCTTTGGAATATCTTTTGCCTTTACTCGTAGCTGATGATACCCCGACCTTATATCAATTTTCAAAAACACAAATGAACCAGATAGTTGATCTAATAGGTCATCGATTCTGGGAAGAGGGTACTTGTTCTTGATAGTAACTTTATTCAGCTCTCTGTAGTCGATACACAATCTAAGACTCCCATCTTTCTTCTTAACAAATAACACTGGAGCTCCCCAAGGCGACACACTAGGTCTAATAAACTCTTTCTCAAGCAAATCTTCTATTTTTTTCTTTAACTCCGCCATTTCATTTGGGGTCATACGACATAGGGCCTTAGATATAGAACCAGCTCCAGGCACAATGTTGATTGGGAACTGAACTTCCCTTTCAGGAGGCAATCCACTAAGATCATCCAGAAATACCTTAGGGAATTCATTTACCACGGGTATCTTACTCAACATCTCACCAGTTTCCCCTTGCACAGAGAAAAACACCATATACCCCTAGCAACCCATTTTAAGATACTTTTCAGCTTTGGCCGTAGAAAGAAAATTCATACTAGCATCCAAAACTTCAGCCTTTTAAGAAGCAGGATACACTATCCTTTTGTTCCTACAATCTAATAGCACATTATTTACTGTTAACCAATCCAAACCCAGAATGACTTCCAATTGGTACAGTGGCAAACAGATCAAGTCTATAGTAAATTGATGCCCTTCCACAGTTACGACACAATTCAAACAAGCTTCTATGGTCAAAGCCTTAACACCCATCGAAGTTGACACTACCAAATCAAATGGTAATTTATGTACATGCAATCCCAGGCGCTTCACGCAATCATAAGCAATGAAGGAGTGACTTGCACCCGAGTCGAACAAAACATGCAACAGATAGCTATTAATAGAAATTTTACCTTGTATCAACTCAGGATATTTGCGGGCCTCCTCGTGAGTCATAGCAAATACTTGGCCCTGTGTCTTTGGCCTCTGCTCAGCTTGCGGTCGTTGATAATCTCTAGAAAGATATCCTGGTTGCTTACAGTTAAAACAGATCATATCTCCCTAACAATTTTTACTATAATGAGATTTGTTGCAGCGAGGACATTTCCACTCGGTCACAAATCTCTAAGGTTCACGGTCTCTGGGGTGATAGAGCTTCTTATCACTGCCCCTAAACGAAAAGGATCCTTGGCCTTTCCGCTTCTGGGAAACATTACCCTTACTAGGTTCACTGTGGTGGCTAGTAGCTCTGACAGGATACATCTCTCTTAAGTTATTTTCTGTAATTCGACATTGCTCCACCGCCTTGTTAAACTTGGTGAATTGGTGAGTAACCAATCGTTTCCGCAACTCTTACCTCAAGCCACGAATGAGCATATCCGAACTCCATTATTCATCATCCTTGTATTGAAGATAGGAGGAATACCGGGACAAACGGATAAAATGGGACAAATAATCATCAAAGCTCTCCGTGTCCCCTTGTTTAATGTTAAGAAATTCTGTCTTCTTCTCGAGCCGCACTGATTTAGGAAAGTACTTCTCATTGAATTCTTGCTGAAACAATTCCCAAGTCAGCGGCACATTCTTGCTGTGCAAAGTGAGAGAAATATTTCTCCACCAACGGTCCGCATCACCCTCTAGCTTATAGACTGCCAGGCATGGCTTTACCTCATCCAGACACCAAGGACCTCAAATATCTTCTCTAGATGGTTCAACCAATCTTTCGCCACTTGAGGATCAGACCTCCCTTTGAACACCGGAGGTAGATGTTTACAAAATCTGGTAACCCAGAACTGAAGATCCCTATCCTCTCTTGCTGTACCCCATGTGATTCTTGATTCAGAATAGCACGAGGTGGGGATTCTAGTGGTCGTGCTGATCCTTCAGCAGTGTCCTCATGTCGGGTTTCTTCTTAAGTTTCCTCCGGAGTGAACTGAACCGGACCCTCCATGTTGTTCGCTTTCTCTACTCTGAGCTCTTCTCTCAGCTCAATGATCATGTCCCACTGATCTTTTATCAAACCTATTAATTCTTGCATTGGATCTGGTGGATTATCATTGACGACCTCCACCTCTGGGTCTGCACGCGGAACATTAGGGTGTCCTCTAGTTTTCTTCATTCTACAAAAAACTTACCCCATTAATATAACAAAGATAGTATGCACACCTATATGCACAAGTTTCATACATATCCATATCAAAAGAACAACATGTGCATACACAACCATTATTCACAGATGATCTTCTATCCTTAAAGCCAACTAAGAGATCTATCCTAGCAAACTATACCCTTACCAGGAACTACAGCTCTGATACCAAAATGTAACCCCCTGCCTTAATTAGCATAATTAAAATTCAATAACACATAGTAAAAAGGGGTTAGAGACCGTCGGATAGTTCAAAACTCATTAAAACACCCACTAAGTAGTAGGAACTCTACAAAATTTTCAAAACTTCTTTCCTACTTCGGTCTCGATTTCAATTATCGAATATAATTAATTGTGCAGTTGTATCACATTTAAACTTATCAGATTTTATAACTTAAACCCCGGCAATTCCCGGGTTCATCTATATATACATACACAGCTTCAGATCCTAATTAGGGGATTACAATACCAAATGTTTAAACTATTTATAACTCAATAACGTCATACAGTTATCCCTATCCAAAATGAATGACCAACATAGCCCGAACTAAATGTCCCTATGGAGTTCTAACCGCTCCGGGTCGTTCGCTTCTCCTTAGAGCCACTCGCCCTGTCTAAAAGGTTAGTCAAAGAAAAGAATGAGATTCAAAAGAATCCCAGTAGTAACAAAACATTTATACCACATATAAGCACACAGTATGTAAGTAAATCATCATACAACAGCGGCATCATAAATCACACTCCACCCTCATCCCCTTTCTCAGCCAAGAAGGCATACCGTCCTAACCTGAACCGTTGTTAGCTACTCAGGGACTGTTGGCATGACTATGCATACACATAGCCGTGTAGCTCATATAGCTATCTGGCTTCCACAAATGGCCCGTCGGCCTTCACAAATAACCTTTCGACTTTTCACATAATCACAAATCACACCTCATCCTCATCCCCTTTCTCCGCCGAGAAGGCACACCGTCCTAACCCGAACCGTTGTTAGCTACTCAAGGACTATCAGAATGACGGTGCTTACACATATTCACAATGTCGTAGCATATGAATTTATCACAAATCAATGATAATACACACATACAATGCATCACATATGGTACGAAAGAAAAGTTACTAACTCGTTCCTTTCTGACGTTTGCTGGCTTAGTGGGCTCACGAGGACGACAAATATCAAATCCTATAACCAAAATAGGGACAATATGTTAATCTCTTTTCCAAGTTTCCAGATCTCGTAATACTTTATGTTGGTTATCATTTAGCCTCTTTAGGTGGCTATAATAGGCCTAAACATATCCCCAAAGGGTTGGAAGAAACTACCCAGAAGATACCTTTTCCGGATGCAAAACACCAATTTTGGGCTGCCTCACTCGAGTGACAACCACCTGACTTGAGTGACGCCCTCAGTTGTACTCGAGTCCCAGCGAGTGAGACACAGAAAGTGTTTGCCCGAGAGCAAATCCTCAAAATACCTCTCACACTCACTCGAGCACAAGAGGTAGCACCCGAGCAATGACCTTAAGTGCACTCGAGCACCAAGAAGTGCAACACCAAAAGTGTTTTCCCGAGAGCACAAACTACTTCCAGGCAAAACCTCACTCAAGCATGCCCATGCTCACTTGAGCAGGATCATATCTAACTCACAAGTCAGGAAGTGTGCTCGCGGTTTCTGCCTAAAGACTTAACCAAAATTCCCAAAATTTCATGTCGTGCTCGAGTGAGATCCTCCCTCACTCGAATGATGCCTATCAGATGCCAAATCGCAGCAACTGATATGGTTTTCCAGAATTGACCAATTGGCTACAAATGGTCCTAACCTTTATACCAAAGTTCATTCCTATACAAAACTCCACAATAAACCTATTGGTAACTACAAAACAACCTAATTTCAACTTAATCAACACATTCTCAACTCTAGTTCACAAAACCACCCAAACCACAACTTGTCAAACTTCCTCTTTTCAAATCCACACCAAAACTATTGACTCCCAAACACTATTTAGCATCTATTTCACCACATTACATCACTTAACTCATATCTTCTAAAATCACAAGAAATCAGGGCAAAAATCCAGAATTTATAAAACCAAATAGATGGCCAAAACAATAACACCAAAATACATAAAATGTTTACCTCTTCCTTTCCCAAATGTGGTTTCCTTGATTCCTCAACTTCTCAAACTTCACAATCTCTCAAATATCACCAATAAAAATTCTGAAACCATAGAAGTCAAACTCTTAACTTCTTGAACAATATCAATGAAGGGTGTTTAGGCATATGAAGTCATTTACCTTCATAAATTTCAAACCCTTCCTTTCTCTTTCTTGCCTAGTTCAAAAACAACATTAGCAGTATTACTACACCCCACAATATTCCACAAAGCAACAACATTTCATCACACACAATCTGAAGCAATGACAGTAGCTACATCCCCACATTTCACAAAAGCAAGAACAATAAAAATCAATGAAAATGAACACATTGTCACACACAATTAGAAGCATCACTTTTCATTCTTCCTACCCACATTCTCAGCAACAATATCAACACATTATTATCAAGCATTTTAAAACACAATTTGAATATATCAAGGTAACAATGAGCCATAATTTAATAATCACAACAGCAAAATCTCAACTTTGTGCACTTCAATTCCAAAACTTTTAAAGAAAAGCAAACAAAAGACAAATTCCTTAATATATACAGAAAATTTCTCAGTTTTACAAAAAAACAAAGGGAAGAAAAATACAGAGGTCAATCCTTTAGATATGCCTGTATCAACATCAGACTTGTATCACCCATATCCCATAAATTGTCCTACACAGAGACATAAACCTAATTAGATATGAAAACCACAACATTTTATTCCACACAACATGTAATTGCAATTTCAACAACACTTTATAATTCATACAACAGAATCAATAAGTATGAGAACAACGTAAGATTGGATTCAAGAACGCACTATTTTTGTAAAAGCTCATATATGAATTCAGCATGGCATTTGTGGATGAAACTAATATCTTCTTCAGGAAAGGGAACAACAAGATCAAACATTTGTAACACCAAAGCCAAACAAAACATTAACTTGCTAACTTAAAAACAATAAAAGTAATGCAAAATTTTTGAAACATACATTTACCTCTTTAGTAAAATTAGTCATGCCTAGGGTGATAATATTGTAAATGTGTCTCAAAACATACAAACCTGATAAGTTGGACCTCAGTGGTTGCCTATGGCTCTAAAAAAGAACATGACATCGTTAAAACAAGTATAAACGGCATGGCTTATTGAATACATCCTTAAAACAAACCAATATGTACTAACATTTAGGATGATCCATGTAGGGCCTTTTAACTCACGAACATGCTTACTACAAGGAACATGTAGGAATGTCTGATAGCCTTATCATCAAAATCACAAAAGTTACTTATTTTACACAAATTCCATAAACTTTGCACAGAAAAGGTAATAATGCAAGAAAATGTACGAGTTCATAGTCTTCTTCAATTTATTCCCTGGTTTGTAGTGGAAGGAGCATAAGAGGATGACCGTATAACTGTTCTTGCATAGAAGAACCAATTGCCAATTATCCTTGAAAAAAAAGAATGAAAATTTAAAGCATTAAATATATTATGAAATATATATTTGTTTCTTACCCATGCACATATGGAGCCAAGAAACACTCAATTAAGGTTTCATTTTGTCGTGGACTTGAACTGGGCATACAAATCCAAATTTATCGCTTTTGCTAGGGGAAACTAACCTACGATTCATATACCTACAATAATGCAAGCACACAAATCAAAGTTTAATGATGTAATTTGTAAAATATTTGCTTCCAATTGAATAAATACTTACATTAAAAATAGTTGGGCAATCAAGACCGTAAGCTATTATCCAGGAGCTACCATAGACATTAAATCTTCCCTCTCAAGATAGCATTGCACCCCTGACTTCCCAATAACTGAATCATTAGGCCAATCTCTTGTTTTAAAGGATGTATCATATGCCATCAAAATCACTTGTTGCATGACATTCAATTGAGGCTGTAGAACTTCTTAAGTAGAGGGAGGTGCAGTTGGGGCTGTGATCAAAGGTTCCATAGCTTGATCAGATACAAGGTTCTTTGGCTACAATATGAAAGAATTGAGGACATCGCTCACAATCTTGAAGTCATCGGTGGGGATAGGGAGAGGTACATTTGTAATAATCACCTCTTCAACTGCCACTCTGACTTGATCATCTTTTATTTGTTGGTGGTGAATAGTTGATCCCAAGTTATGCACGCTCCCCCATGCAACTAACCGTCTTAGAGGATCCTCCACGAAAAGGTCACAAGGTTCAGCAATTTCTTTTCTAGGACCCTCTGATGACTGACAAAAATTGCAACAACTCCCTTTAGTGCTCTACTTAAGTGCAAGCAAAGTTGCCTAGGGAGCACTGGTATCTCCTCTTGCGCTCACTATGACATCATCTCCTCTCTCATCTTACTCAACCAAGCTTCTAATCATGCATCAAATGATGCTTCTACCTCGGCCCTTGCTTTTGTCGTTGCTTCTGTCCTCACATTTGCCAACATCTGCACCATCTCCTCCCTAGTCACCACACTGGAGGAATGGCATGGGGGTGCTCCAAAATAATCCCTTATGCCTACCCCTCCTCCAACTCCCTTGACACAGTTGAGATGCTCATGTTTTCTTGAAACAACAGTCAGGATATCATTCCTCCCATCTGACCTAAATGATCCTTTGGCTTGTTTTTTTTAAGTTCCTCCTGTAAGATACAGATGACAATCATAAGTAATGAAATTTGTTTACTAAATAATTAATAACAACAATGATACTTACAATTTTTTCACCAACTATACGAGTTTGTTTACTCATATAAGACAAGCTTCTCTTTTCGTGAGCGAACAACCATTTCTCTTCGCGATATATCGGAGATGGTGGCGAAAAAAGAACAGAAGGATCGGATTGAGCTACTTCTTCTAATCTCTTCCGTTTGGCCGCCAACAATTCTTTTTCAGCCTTTGCATAACTCCCACGAGACATTGTATGAGGCAATCATTTTTTCTACCACTCTCTTGTGCTTTTTGCTATTTTGCCTGCAAATAAGAAATAAAAAAATGTTAGGCTTCTTATATAAGATTTCACTTTGAGGAATGTCGTAAGTGAGCTGTAATGCATGTATTGAAGTCGTTAGTGACAAATTTGATAATTCAACCATATAAATGACCATTTTATACCTGGATAGTATCCCAAATATGTCGCTTCACATGTTTGTTGACTTTTCTCTACTCCTCTATCAAGATGTTAGGCTTGTTGCGTGCTAGGAGCCTGACAAAACTCCTATACCAGCTTGTATTTGGTCCGATCGGTTTCTAATATCTATCAAACTCAATCAGAATCTTTTTTCCAGTAATCCAATTGAGGGTGAAAGAGGCAAGCTTCACCCAAGAGGGGGTGAATTGGGTGATGTGATAAAATTTTCAGTTGATACGGTGATATGAAAATAATTGTAGATTAAGTATAGTTGAGAAGATGAACACACAGAGAGTTATACTGGTTCGGCCCAAAACCCAGGCCTACATCTAGTCCTCAGAGATCAAGACCTACTGAGATTTTCACTATTCTTCGAAGATTCAGTGGGCTCTCGAAACACCACAAGACAATAATCGTCCTTGTATGGACTATGAGTAGAAATATTCTAATACCTAGAATTTTCTCTCCCCCTTACAACATGTCTTATGTGCAAAAACAATCTTATAACCTTTCTCTCTTGCTTACATATACAAGTCTTAGAAGCAACAATGTTCTCTCCTGCTTACACCTCTGTAAGTCTTATGAGCAGCAACATTCTCTCCTGCTTGCACCTTGTAAGTCTTACAGCAGAAATTTCTCCTAGGAATTCTCTCAACTGCTTCTCTCATAAGGATATGTACCCTCTCAAGGTCCCTATACCTTAAGATCAAATGAAAATATGATTTGAAATATATACAGACTCTCTCACAGAGCAAATATGATAAACACTGAAGTACAATATGAAAACAGAGACTCTCATAAATGTTTATTGTAAGCTTTTGTATGATGTTTTGCTTGTTTGCTTGTCTCTAATCTTTTGTATTTTTTAGCCAGTTGCTTTTGTCCATTGTGTGATAGACATTGTGGAGTGAAGCGTAGCGTTGTAGGGTGACATGTGTGTGTTTGAAATCTCCAAACAATACATTGTGGTAGGTCTGTAACATGTGTGCTTAGCTGGTTGACTTTAATCGAAATGATTATATTCGCCGTTTTTTACTTACCATATGCATCTCTGATTCAGACTTTCAATCTCCTATTTCATACTTGAAGTATATGTTCAATGATGTTTAATAATAATAACAAGTAAAAACATTGTGAATAAATAACATTTAACTATGTTCGAATTAATTATTGTAAGTCTATTACGTTTTGGCTTTTAACAGAGCATCACTCGAGTGCAACATCATATTTCCTCTTCTGCTTCAGCTTTTAATTTGCACTTCTATGTGAAAAAGCAAGAATGCATTTTCTCACTTGTAAGTGTTGTTGGTCCTTACTCGTGTATATCTTGTCTCACTTGAGTGCATGTGTATGTTGCACTATGGGCTCACATCTCTGGATAACACTTGTAGCATATTTTTCAAGAGTGTGATTTTGCACTTATAGGTGATGTGGGTCCCTACTCGAGTGATGATGTCTCACTCGAGTGCACCATTGTATTTCAGCTTCAGGCTTCACTTCTGGACAGCACTTGCACCAAGTTTTGTAAGAGTGAGATTTTACACTTGCGAGTATTGTGGGGCCTCACTTAAGTATGTGGTTCCTCACTCGAGTGCATTAGCATTTTCTTGCATCTGGACAACCTTAAGCTTAGCACTTATAGCAAAATCAGAGGAAGTGTGTTTTCTCACTTGCAAGTGTTGCTCCATCACTTGAGTACCAAAGTTATTGCTCCAGTGCACTTCTTACTTTCAGCTATTCCTTGCTCTCAATAAACACTTCTTGCTCCACACTTACAGGACTCGAGTGAGCTTGAGGCTCTCACTCGAGTATTGAGTCCGTGCTCAAGTGCAATGACCATTTTCTTTCTCTGACTTTGCCTTTTGTCAAAAACTTCCATGAGTGTGCCTTTATGCCTGAGTGCAATGCCTCTCACTTGAGCATGGCTGAAAAAATGTCTGAACTGAGTAGCTCTCTATAAAACACTTTTAGCCTTATACTTCCAAGACTCGAGTGTAAAATGGATTCTTACTCGAATACGAGCTTCATCACTCGGGTGCATCAGTTAAAATCATAGCAACATCATTGAACTGAGTGGCTTTCTGTAAACACTTTCAGCCTTACACTTCCTAGACTCAAGTGCAAAATGGATTCTCACTCGAGTACGAGCTTCATCACTTGAGTGTATCAGTTAAAATCACAACAACCATCACTGAACCTTATGAAATGCATTTGGTAATTAGTTGAATCAATATTTATGACTTTAAAACATAAGTTTCTTACCAAAACACATAATCACTTTTTGTTATCATCAAAACTTGGATTCTAACATTCTCCCCTTTTTTGATGATAACAAAACCTTGGTGACAAATTTAAAGACTTAATTGAATTGAAAAGTCGTTGAAAACATTCTTAAGATTTCCAAAACACTTTTAGGATTTCTGAATGCACTTTCACTAAGTTTTGAGTTACTTGACTTATATTTGCACTTAAATTCAAGAACTTCCTAAAAAGCTTCCAATGACCACTCAAGGCAAAGATAAGTCATAATACCATAAGAATTGAATAATAAACTTATTGAACACTTAAAGAACATGAAAATAAGCTTCGATTCATTTATAAACTTGAAAAGTGCATTGGTACATAGAAAATCAAAATCTACCCAGATGAGATCTAAATACACCCATATAACCCCCAAAAACATTAAACAAAATCAGCAGCTAATAACCCAAAACTCAAAAATACATCAGAACTCAAACACTCCCCCTTAATCTAGCCTTAGCCCAATCAGTCCAGCAGACAACTCAAATAACATCACTAGTTCTTATCCCCTATTTTGTCATCGTCAGAATAGGGTGGAGGGAAAGTGATGTCCGATAGCTGAGGTGGAGTATATGACACCAAAGAAGTAGAGGGATCAATAGGATCGGGCTCAAGTAATGGAAATTATGGCTAAGGAGCAAAGCTGTAGCCTAGGATGATTATGGATAATCAATAGTCACATTAATCAAGGTAGCTGTATTGGGATCGGTGTAAATGAAGAGTACATGGGTCTATGTCTGGGCTGGTGAAACAGTGGTGGTAGGTGTAGAAACTGGAGGCATATCAGGCTAAGAAGTCAAAATTCAAGTATGCAAGAAAGTCTATAAATCACTGATTCTCTTCGACTGTTCTTCCTGTGCCTTAAACATCAAGTCAAAGTTGGCATTTTCCTTGTCTACCAACTTGATGACTTGAAATTCCATCTTGTTAACTAATTTCTCATATTCATTAAGCAATTCCTGTTTTAGGCCTACCACTAGTTGATTGATCGCATTGGCCATATGACCCTAAAGAGAAGCATTGAGGAATGATAGAGGTAGAGATGGACCTTATACTGAAGACTAAGCCTCATTACCTCTCGATGGTGTGGGTTCTCTCTAAGATGCAGTCTTAGCCTTATTGATCGGAAGAGTGATCCCCATGTGTGTCAACTATGTTTGGCCAAATCTTAGAATCTTTACCCTCTCGGTTCCCCCTAAATACCAAACCTTGTTATGTTGAAGAATGAGATAGACAAGTTGGGATATGGTATTATGGTGGATCTAGATGAAGAAAATCAAAATCTTCTCATCTCACTAAAAATCAACTCACCAACATCCCTCTGTTAGCCAGCTAAAAAGGATGCCAACAAGTAGTAATCTCTCTAGGCAAATTGGGTAAAGTTTTTGGACTTGTTGATTGTAACCCCCTTCGTAATTATGATTCAAAATTCATAATTAAAATGAAATAGATACAAATAATAAAAAACTCTTTCAATCCCTTCTTGATGGTAGGGTTTTCGCAAACATTTTCAAAATGTCAGCCTTCGTTGGTCTCAAGTTCTATAATCCGAATATAATTACCCTATGCAGTTGAATCACATTTAAACATATCAGAGTGTACAACAAAAATCCCGACAACTCCCAGGTTTCATATGTAACTAGAGGTTCATACATTTCCATTCAGGGGATTACACAACCCTATTCAAATATTATTTACATCTCAAAACAATATATAGTGATCCCAAAATCCAAAGTGAATAGCCAACAGTCCAAAACTAACATCTCTACAAGGTTCTAGCTGCTCCTAGTGGTCCTTTTCTTCTTAGAGCCACTTACCCTGTCTGTAAGGTTAGTCAACGGAAAGAATGAGATTGAAAAGAATCCAAGTATTAACAAATTACTCATCCAACATGTAATCACAAAGCATGTAAGCAAATCATCAAGCAGTATCACAGCATAAAACACAGCACACAGGCTGTCATATGTGCACACAATCACATAGTCTTATCCCCTGGATTCCACCATCCCGAAGGTGCGATCCTCCCACCGTCACCACCGATGGGCCGTAGGTGATAGACTCACAAATAGCCTTTTGGCTTCCACATATAGCCTTTCGGCTTCCACATAGTCTCATCCCCCATATTCCACCGCCCCGAAGGTATGATCCTTCCACCATCAACACCAATGAGCCACAGGTGATAGACTCATAAACAATGATCATTCAAATAAACCATGTATCACATATAGTATAAGGGAAAGAGTCACTACCTTGTTATTCCCTGACTTGCTCCATCACAGTTCATTCACAACTAAAGCAAATGTCAAAACCTATAAACCAAAATCGAGGACAATAGGTTATTCTTTATTCCAAATTCTTTCTTTTTATAATACTTAAAGTTGGCTATCATTTGAACACTTTGGGTGGCCATTAGAAGCCTAGACATATGCCTAAAGGGTTGGTAACACTAGACTGAAGATCTCTTTTCTGAGGCTTCACATTGATTTTTGGCTGAGTCGCTTGAGTGAAGAAGGCCTCACTCTAGTGATACCCCTATTCGAACTCGAGTCCTAACAAGTGAGACGCAGAAAATGTGTACTTGAGAGCACCAACACACCTTGAAGTGGCTAGTTCACTCGAGCACTATCCTTAGCACCCGAGTGACGACACACTTTTACCCGAGTCTCATCGAGTGAAGTACAAGAAGTGACTACCCGAGAGAAACTTTAAGGTGGAACCTACTCCCGCACTCGAGTGATGACTCATATCACTCACAGGCGAGGAAGTGCACCCTTGTACTTTGCCTGAGAATACTACTGAAACACTGAAGAAAAAGGAAAATATCATACTATACTCGAGTGAGATCTTACCTTACTCGAGTGAGGCTTATCAGTAGCCAAAACACATCAACTGACAGAAATTTCTAAACTTACCAATTATAGTTCCAATGGTCCTAAAACTCATACCAAAGTTCCTTCCCACATAAAATTCCACAAGGAACCTATTGGTACCCTCAAAACTCACAAAATCACATCCTATCCATCTACATTCAATTTTGGCTCAAATTGCTTCACAACTACCACGATTACCAAATTATCTAATTAAATTCCTATCCAACCTAATGGCATAAGGGTACAATCTTAGACCATTTCCCACCTAACACAGCTCCTAATTCATTCATTCCAAAATCTTATGAAATCAGGGAAAAATTCAAAGTTCTCGAAACTGAACAAATGACCAAAATAATTATACCAAAACGCATCAAATACTCACCCCTTCCTTCTCCCCAAAGTGAGCTCCTTGATTTTCTCAACTTTCAAATTCCTTCCAACACTAAAACACCTCCTTTCAAAATTCTAAAACCATGGCAATGAAGCTCTCAGCATTATGAGTAATATTAAAGAAGAGCATTTGATCATTTGAAGCCAACTACCATGTGAAAAATCTCACATTTGCTTTCTCTTTCTACCTCAAGCTCAACGAAAATGGAGTTGGAGAGAGAAAATGGAGATGATGATGATGATGATAATTCAGATTTTCCCTTTTCCCATGCTCAACCACCAACTTGGATGGAGAGAGAAGAGAGAAATAAAGGTTGAACATTTGACCATCATTTATGGTCTAAACTATGCCACATGTCAAGATCTTGTGCTTTCTTCTATGAATTCACATACACACTTGATTCCGCCCCCTTGATCATTCAAGCACTAATCCTAACCATTGATCTTAAGTTACCTATGAGTTTCTTCTTTGGTGACTGATCAATTGGTCAAAAATTTCCTATTTTGTCCTTGATCATTGCAACATCTACTCAATCATCATCGAGCATATTTTATATCACCATTCATATTACATACTTCAAAAGTATTTAATTAACAATAATTGCACTACCCTTGAAGTCATTAGCCCTTAATTACAATTCAGGATATTACATTGATCTTACTCCTAGTGTAGATATAGTAAAGGGCTCGGTGAGAATCAGGCATATCAATAGGTTTGAAAATGAGGGGACCAACTTGGTCATCAGGTCTTAATCTCTAGAAGGCTTTATTGGCTAAGAGTGAGGGTGGATTGCTAGGAGGAGCTACATAGCCAAGAATGTTGTTGATGATAGAGGGGGTAATTATAATGTGTTGGCCTCTAACAATAGTGGATATTCCTTCCTCTATTGTCTCTCTAGTTCTAGATACAATGTTGTGCACTTTCATATTGTAGTAAAATGTTCTCACAACAGTGGGTGAACAAGGCAAGTGCATAATGAACCACAGTTTATAAAAGTCCAGGAATGGTAAAAAATTCAGGCCACAATTTGCACTCAGATAATCTAAATCTACATATACCACAAGAAAGAAACTACATTGACCAAATTCAGTGTTGTATACCTTCTGACTAAGTGGCTTCAGTTCCTACATATTAAAGCCTTCTGGAGGGACCGTATCCTAATCTTCTTCCTCCTAAGCCTGAGAGGTGGATGATGTTCTTGATTGAGTACCGGTACGACTAGATTGCCTAACATGATGAGTGAAAGAGGCACCGGCTTGGGAGGTAATCTTGCCAACCAAGGCATCTAACTTTGACTTATTGATTGCTTCCTGGAGTTAAAATTGAAGGAATTGTTAGAGGAAGACTCTTGTGGAACTTCTTTGTCCTTCCTCTTTTCTCTTCCTAACACCTCTTTTGATTGAGAACGTGTGACAATGGGCTCTTTAAAGATGACTCCCTTTGTTTTCTTTGGAGGTGGTTAAACCTCTTTAGCCACCTTTGGCTTTGGATGTTCCTTTTTAGTCGGGGTTGTCCTTTTCTTAGTAGTTTTAGGTTTTAGAGGAAGTGTTGGTTAGAAGAAGGTGAAGGTGTTAGAGTTTGAGTTGGAGTCGGTGTTGCCGACAGTGTTGTAAACTCATTGGTGGCAGAATGAGAAGGTCAAGGAGTCGGAAACTTCTGGAAAACTTGAGGAACCTTTGTTTTAACCATTTTGAGAGATTCAAAAAGGATTGAATACTAAAATCAACTGTGAAAGCTTTGGTGAGATTTTGGAAGTTTAGGGCACAATTGAGGAGTTTAAATAGAAAAATCTGACCTTTTAGAGATGATTGAAGAGTTGCAACTGAAAATCGAAAGGATTCGAGGCATTTAATCGGTGGGTAACGGCCGGAAGTGAAGAGGTGTGCAAATGAGTGAGGAGACACTTTTGAGTGAGAAGAAAAAGTGCGCCATTTGAGCTGTTGTGTAACTGATATAGACCCCGATACTCGAGTGAGAAACCTATATACTCAAGTCTTCATACTTATACACTTGAGTCACCTATTTCTGTGCTCAAGTGAGATAGAAAAAAATTCCAGAAAACTTGTAAATGCGTACATGGTTTGAGTGTATTTTGTTGTGGTTTTCATCTTTATACTCAATTCCTCCAAGATCACTTGAGTAAACCATGCTTTGAAGCTGATTTATGAATTTGTGTCTGTAGCACTCGAGAGTTCCTGCCTCACTTTTAGGTGCGTTCTTCCTGAACTCAAGTGAACTATTTTCTCACTCGAGTGAGACCCAACATACCCGTTAAATTTTAAGTGAGCTTTTAGTACTTCTACCTCCTTTATTAACCTTTATTTTGCAAGCTAGAAATAGAGCATATGAGTTAGACTTACACTCAAGAGTTCATCCATGACTCAACTGATAATATGCCTTACGCTCTAGTGACCTTCTCCTACTCTCGAGTGACAGTCCTACAAAACAAGTTTCTACATACTCCGATGCCTAAGTTAGTATGGTTATCGTCAAAACATATATTAAACACAATAATTAACAAGAAACACTTACAACTGATTGGGATTAACTATTCCTAATTATCTTCATATATATAAAAATTGATCTTTGGCAATCGGCTTTATGAATATATCAATGAGTTGACGATGAGTAGGAATGAATTCACTTTGACATCTTTCTTCTATACATGATCTGGTATGAAATGATGTCAAATATCTATGTACTTGGGTCTTGAATGTTGTACAGGATTCTTAGCCAAGCTAATAGTGCTGGTAATGTCGTAATAGATAGGTATCTCTTTCAAGTATATTCCCAAGTCCTGAACTTGTTGCTTCAACTATAGTACTTGAGAATAACAACTTGCTGTAGCTATATATTCAGCTTCAGTGGAAGACAATGAAATTGTGTTCTACTTCTTGTTGAACCATAATACCAGAGAAACTAGAAGAAATTGAAATTGTCTACTAGTACTTTTTTTGTCAGTTTTGTATCCTCAATTATATGAGTCCAAATAGGCCATCAAATATTCATTTCCTCCTTTTGGATACCAAAGGCCAAGTTCTTGCACACATTTCAACACTGAATTGTATATCCGACCTACTTGCTATTAAATAGAGTAATAAACCAATCATTCCTCTATATTTAGTGATGTTGAAATCAGGGCCTTTTACGTCAGCATATAGCAGTGTTGTAGAGCTCATTAGAGTATCAACTTTGTTGGCATTTTCCATCCCGTATTCTTCAATAACTCCTTTAAATATTTAGTATGAGATATAAATATCTCATTCCTTTGTTGTTTGATTTGAAGTCCAATAAAGAAGTTTAATTCTCCCATTATGGGCATTTCAAACTCTCCTTACATAAGCTTAGAAAATCTTAACATAGAGATTCATTAGTAGCATCGAAGATAACATCATCAACATAAATTTGAACAATTAGAATATCATTTTTGTTATGTTTGATGAAGAGTGTGGTATCTACTTTTCCTCTGACAAAGTTTTGATCAAGAAGAAATTTGCTTAGCCTTTCATACCAAGCATTGGATGCTTGTTTCAAATCATATAAAGCATTTTTAAGTTTGAAAACATAATCAAGCTTTGTTTCATCTTCAAAACTAGGAAGTTGTTCTACATATACTTCCTCCATAATATAATTGTTTAGAAAAGCACTTTTCACATCCATTTCATAAAGTTTAAAACCTTTAATGCATGTAAAAACTAAGAGTACTCATATTGCTTCTAATCTTGCCACTGGAGCATATGTTTCCTTATAGTCAATACCTTCTTCTTGATTATAGCCTTTAGCAACTAACCTAGCCTTATTTCTCACAATGATTGCTGATTCGTCAAGTTTGTTTTTGAAAACCCATTTGGTTCCTATAACTGATTGACCTTTTGCTCTAGGTACTAAATCCCGAACTTGATTTCTTTGAAATTGATTTAACTCTTCTTGCATAGTAATAGCCCAATCATTGTCAAAAAGTGCTTCTTCAACATTGGAAGGTTCAATCTCAGAAATAAAAGCAAAATATATTACTTCATTAAGAATTCTATTTCTGGTTTTGACACCTTTATGAATATATCCAATTACTTGATTAATTAGATGATCTTTAATATGTCTCTATGCTTTTGGTTGAGCATGATCATCAATAACTCTTTCATTTTGAAAATCATCTGTTTGAAAATCATTTTGATTTGAAATGGTTAGATTTTTAGTTTTCTTTATCAAATCCATTTCTTCTTCATCAAAAGACTTTATCTGAGAATCAAGTTCATCAAACACAACATGAATGGACTCTTCAACAGTACATGTTCTTTTATTAAACACTCTATATGCTTTACTTCTATTATAATAACCTAGAAATAAACCTTCATCAGACTTTGTATCAAATTTACCCAATTTTTCTTTACCGTTGTTGTGAATGAAGCACTTGCATCCTAAGATGTGTAGATAAGCAAGGTTTAGCTTCCTCCCTTTGTAGAGTTCATATGGTGTCTTTCCAAGTGACTTATGAATGTATGCTCGATTTGAGATATAGCATGCAATACTCATTGCATTTGGCTAGAACACTTGTGACATTTCTTTTTCATTGAGTATTGACCTTGCCATTTCTATGAGGACTCTGTTCTTCCTTTCTACTACTCCATTCTGCTGAGGCGTTATAGGTGCATAAAAGTTGTGATCTATTCCTTCATTGTTGTAGAAGTCTTCAAAGAGTTGATTATCAAATTCTCCTTCATGGTCTGTCCTGATAGAAATAATAGAAATACCTTTCTCATGTTGGACTTTCTTAGCAAACATAATAAATTCAACGAACATTTCATCTTTTGAAGTAATAAATATACTCCATGTAAATCTTATAAAATCATCGACAATTACTAAAGTATACAGATTTTCTCCAAATTTACTCTTGCTGGACCTACCCAATCCATATGAAGTAATTGTAAAGGTTTGGAAGTAGAAATCTCGTACTTTGTTTAGAAAGAAAATTTAGTTTGTTTGCCTTTTTGACAAGCATCACAAATCATGTTGTCTTTGGATTTAAGTTTAGGAAGACCAACAACTAAACCTTTTCTAATTAATTTGTCAAGTTGGTTCATCTTAACATGAGTCAGACACTTATGCCATAATCAACTCTCCTCTGATTTGCTAAGAAAACAATTTTTAGAAGAATTTGAATTTAAATCAATAGTATAACAGTTACAGTCCCTTTGAACTCGGATCCTTACTTTGATGAATTCTTTGTTAAGCGATTTACTATCAAGCATTCTTCTAAATCAAAGATTACCTAGTTATATTTGTCAGTGCTTTGACTCATACTTAGGAGATTGTAGCATAACCCTTCAACGTAATATACATCGTTGATTTGAATGCCATTAGAGTTTCCCACTTTACCAATTCCAACAATGCGTCCAGATTGGTTTCCTCTAAAAGTTACCTTTCCTCCTTCTCTGATTTCCAGCATGGTGAATTTATCTCTGCCACCAGTCATGTGTCTCGAGCATCCACTATCAATGTACCACTTGTTTGTCTGTGATGCTTTGAGACATACCTAAAGTAATATGATCAAGCTTTAGGTACCTACACTTTCTTGGGTCCTTTGTTGTTAGTATGAATTACTCTTGGTACATGCGTCCCTTTCAAACCCATTTGTACGTGCCAATAATCTTGCCCTTAATAAAATGACATGATGAAGTATAATGGCCTTTCCTATTACAGTAATTTCATGATGCAAATGGATTTGAAGTATGCACATAATTCTTAAAATATTTGAGGTATGCCTTACTGCCTTTTTTCTTCTTTCCTCTGTTTCTATTCTGACTCTAATTATATCCAATTATAGATTTACCATGAGCGATTCTTTGTGATTTCAAGATTACTTTAAGAGTTTCACTTTCTTTAGTAAATATTTCCAATATTTTTGTTAAATCACTTATTTTCTTATCTTTTTCTTCACAAAATGCACATAAAGAGATGACAGTACTTTCTAACTCTTTTACTTTCTTCTTATGACTAATCATTTCTTTAGCTACCTTGATGAATTCAGTATGCAATGCATTATATTCAAATAATAACTCATCACAAGTAGGTTCAGAGTTACTTACCTTAGAGTCTGATTCTTCTTCCTTGGCCACCAAGCATAGATTTGCAACTTCATCATTGTCACTTCCTTCATCCGACGAGCTATCACCCCATATGGATGATATGTATGCTTTCTTTTTCTACTTCTTCTTGTCTTTGTTTTTGAAGCATTCAGATTTGATATGTCCAAGCTTCCCACATTCATAGCATATTATCTATTGCTCCTTATTTTCTTTCTTTTTTGGTCCACCTTGGTAATTCTTGAAGTTCTTTTGGCCTCTTCTATAAGACATCTTGAATTTCCTCACAATCATTCTCATATCATCATCATCAGTAACATCTTTACTTTCTAAAAAATCATCTTCCTTCATGACTTTGAGGGCGACTCCTCTTTTCTTTTTGTCATCAAACTCTTCTAGTTCTTTCTTGAATTTCAGCTTTCCTTCAAACTTAGAAAGACTACCAAATAATGTAGCTACTGATCTCATTGATTTACCTTTGGCTTCTTCGATAGATATCATCTTTGCTTCCCATTCTTTTGTGAGGATATTAGGAATCTTTCTAACTTGGGAATTTTGATCAAAGGTTTTCCCAAGTACTGATAGCTAATTGACAATATAAGTATACCTGCGTTTAAAACCAAAGATCCTTTCTCCAGGTTTCATCCGATACAAATCATACTCTCTGATCAAAGTATTAACTCTATTTTTTTATTCCAAATGTACCTTCGTGAGGAATCTCAAGTGTAAATGACTTCAAAGGTGTAAAGAATGTTCGATCCCAGGTGTAATGCCCCAAATTTTGTATCAGGGCAAATGACTTCAAATGAGAATATAAAGAATGTTCGATGAATACTTTCGAGAAATAAAGTATGATTTATGACCGAATTAGATGTAGAAAGTGCCCAAACCCTGTATTTTAGTTTAATTAGGTGGTAAAGTCTTTATTGGAATAAAATAGAAAGGGAATGGCGCATAAAGAAGGGAAAAGAAATTAAATAATGTGTCTAGTGGTAATCCAATAGAAATTGCCATAGTCAAGGGCAAAATTGGAAGAAAGAAATTTACTGGCCAATTAGTCAGACCAAAGAATAAATTAACTAAGTGTTAGAAATGAAAAGTGTGACTAAATAGCTAATGGAATTAGTTAGTGTAATCATATTGTTACGTGCCTTATGGTGAGCCATGGGATTTTGTATACTTGGCATGAGATGGATGAAGCATGGGTTGTTGAAAAGTCAAAAGAGCATTTTTAACTCATTTCTCTTCCCTCTTCCTTCTCATACTTGGCTGTCAAATGTTGGGAGGGATGAGGATTAAATCATTTTACATCTTTTCTCTCCTCATGCTTCTATAGTCAACCAAGCAAAATGGTAGAAGAAAGAGAAATAAACTTAAGGTAAATCAAATCATTCTACTTGAGATTTGACCTAGCAAATGGCTTCTATTACCAAATCATCTTTTTTAATCTTGTTCCTCTTGTTGAAAGCTTCAATTGTATGGTTTTAGATTTTTAAGAGGTGTTATTTGATGAACTTAAGAAAATTTGGAGGTTGGTGAATCAAAGAACAAGTTAGAGAAGAAGGAAGAAGTGAGTAAGAGTAAACTTTTGATATACATATTATAGTCCTTGGTTGAGTATCTTAATTTCTGGAGTTTTACCTCATTTTTGTGTGAATTGGGGTTTAGAGGATTTGTGATGTTTTGATTGTAGTAATGGTGTCTTGCATTGAGTTAGGGATAAGTGGAATTAAATTGAACCTAGAATGTGAAGTTTGGAGTTTTGGGGTTTTGTGTTTAATTGTTGCCCTAAAACATAACATGTGAAAAGAATGTGAATTTGGTTATTTTGATGTTTCCATTAGATTCCATGTGAAAAATTGAGTGGGAGTGGTCTTGGATGTGAATTTGGGAACCATTGGAGACTTAGGTTACAAAACTAGAAAATTTGATAATGGAAATGTTGTGCAAGGGACCTACTTTGCACAACATTTTGAAATAGCAAATGATGTCAAAAAAATTATGAAACTTTCCAGTTTTGTAGTAGACATGACAAGCTTTAAAATGGATAAAGTTTGTGTCATTTGTGTTAGTGCAAGTATTTCACCCCAAGAGGGGGTGAATTTGGTGATACCAGAAATCTCATTGTGTATAAGAAAATTGCCAGAGTATTTAAAGCAGTTGAGAGCAAAGAGAAATATCACCGAAGTGTACACCGGGAGTTATACTGGTTCGGCCACAACCACTTTGACCTATGTCCAGTTCTCAGAGCATCTCTAGAGTTTCACTATATTCTCCAAGATTCAGTGGGTTCTTGACACCTCAATACACAGCAAGTTCCTTCACCTGGACACTCACTCCCCCTTACACATTCTAATCAAATCCCCAACTCAAGGTTCCACAACCTTAAGTTGTCTCAATAACAAATATTGAGTTTGTAATGAAAAACTCTCTCACAAAGAAAATATATAATCACTGAAGTACAATGAATGAGTATAAGAAAACAAAGCACTAAGAGTGTGTTGATCAATGTATTCTCAGTTCTTGTGTGTTTTCTTCTCTTTAAATACTCTACATATATAGATGATTTGTAGTATCCGTTAGAAGTAATTCAAACATGTCTGTTAGAGTCACGCCGCAACGATTGACCATTCTTCAAATTTAAAAACTATCTGTTTGTGGTAGGTAGCGGTAGGTGAGATCTCGGACACTTTATTTGACTTTTCTCTTCTTGCATGATCTCTACATTGTTTCTCTGCAAATGTACTTAGGATACTAATGCAATGAAGAGTTAATCATATAGATAAAAAATTAATAAATATTCGATTAAAAATATAACTTCTGGATTGCCTTACTCGAGTGGCTACTCAAGTGATCATGTTTGTTACTTGAGTGGTCCCTCAAGTAAACCTATCAAAAATATGGCAATGCCTAATTCAACATTTTTCATAAGATATTATGTAATATCCTGGATTGTAATCAAGGATTACTAACTTCAAAGTGATGTAATTAATATTAATTGAACACTTTTGAAGTATATAATGTGAATTGTAACATAGACGCATGTGATGATGGTTTAGTATATGTTATGTCAATCAGGGGTAAAATGGTAAATTTATCAACCGATTGGTCAGTTATTGGAGAGGAAACTCATTGGTAATTGATATCAATGGCTAAGATTGAATAAGCAAAGGGGTGGGATTGTGTGTGCATGTGCTTATGTGAGTGATTAGAAGGAGGAACAAGATGTTGACACATGTCAACACAAGAGCCATGGATTGTGGTCCAAGAGTCAACAATTGCAACTCTCTCTTCCCTCCTCCATTTCAAGTCGGCCAAGGGCCTGATTGCACCACAAAAATCTGATTTCTCCATCATCTTCTCACCTCTCTCCTCTCCTCCATTTTCGCCAAGATCAAGCAAGAAAGAGAAAGAAGAAGCTTGAGTTTTAGGTAAGGTTTTGTCCCTAAATGCTCAACTCACCTTTATTAATATTGTTCAAGGGGTTGAGAGCTTTATTCCTATGGTTTCATATTTTTGATTAGTGGAGTTTGAGAACTTGTGGGGATTTGAAAGTAGGAGAATCAAAGAAATGGCTTTGGGCAGAGGTTGAAGTGAGTATTTGATACCTTTTGGTATAATTGTTGTGGTCATTGGTTTGGTTTTGAGAATTTCGAATTTTTTCCTTGATTATTGGTCTAATTTCAATGCTTGAATTGGTTAGTTTGTTGTGTAGAATGTGATGTTAAATTGTGTCTTTATGCCATGAGAGTTGATTTGGAATTTTTGGAATGGAAGGAATTGCATTGTGGTGGATTGTGTGTATATTGTGTTGACATGTAAAGATTTCGGTGGAACATGTCTATGTGGATGGAATTTGAATGTTTTGATGGCTCCAATGGATTCCTTGGGCAAAATTGGTGTGGGAATGGTGTTTCATGTGAAAATGGGAACCATTGGAAGCAATTGTGAAAAACTGAAAATCTGTCCATTGAAGGTCTGTGCTGAGCAGTCTTTTTGTGTGCGTGTTTTGAATAGGATAATGATATCAGAAAATTATGAAACTTTCCAGTTTTAAATTTCACTTCCCAAGCTTCAAAATGGACATATAATTGGTATCATTTCGTTTTGTTCACTGTGAGTTATGGTTGTCCAAAGTTTGGGATGGAAATTGAACTCTGTTGTGGGACAGTGGTGAGTTTTGTGTAATTCTATACTGGTGTGGTGATTTCCAGTAATCGTCAATATTTTTCCTAGAAAGAGGACTTAAATAAATTTCATTTGGCTTTAGAATCACCTTATTTTGATTTTTCCTGAATTAGTTATGATTTTTGGAAGTTCAGCCAAGAAACAGAATTTTCTTGGCCGCGGCTAGAAGATGTTAGGCCGCGGCCAGTGGATTTGTAGGCCGCGGCCAACCCCCAAAAATCAATGTTTTGCACTTTTGAAAGGTGGTTTTTGGTATATCCTTTCCCAACCCTTTAGGCATATGTTTAGGCCTAAAATAGTCACCTAAAGAGTTCAAATGATAACCAACTTAAAGTATTATAGAGATAAGAACTTGGGAAAGAGATTGATGGGTTGTCCCTAACTTGGTTTACAGGATTTGATATTTTCCGTCCTCGTGAGCCCGCAGTGCCAAGAAACGTCGGGAAAGGATCAGGTAGTGACTCTTTCTCTTATACATTGTGTAATACACCGTATGTGTGTGGTATCACTGTGTTATGATGATTTCTGATGCTGCTGCGGTTACAGCTGGTGATAGCTGTCGTTTACAGCGCAAGCTGTCGTTATTGTGATTACAGCGTAAGCTGTTGTGATGGTGATTACAGCAAGAGCTGTCATATTGTGTTTACAGCTGTGAGTGCTGTCGTTTGTGGTGAAAACCATGTGTCTTTGAGATTGTTGCTGCTATTGTTGTTTGTGATTTATATACATGCTTTGTGTTTATGCATTATGTGAGTGGTTTGTTACTACTGAGATTCTCTCGAATCTCATTCTTTCCTATGACTAACATTTCAGACAGGGCGTGTGGCTCAAAAGAGAAGAGGCCAACCCGGAGCAATTAGGGCTTTTACGGGTATATTTGATTTTGGAGATGTTGGTTATTTATTTTGAACTCGGGATTACTGTATATTTTGAAATAGGAATATTATATTCGATTTTGGTTGTGTAATCCCCTGGTGGATACTTATAAATCCTCAGGTTATATATGTATAGAACCCAGGAGTTGCCGGAGATATGGTTATACACTCTGATATGATTGAATGTATATTAATTGCACAGGTAATTATATTCGAATATTGAAATTAGGACCAGGATGGGAAAAAGATTTTTGAAAGATTTTGTGAAAATTTTACTTTAAGACAGAAAGTTTAAAATGAGGTTAAAGCATCCAATGGTCTCTAATCCGATTTAAATATGTGTTATCGAATTATAATTACGTGTTTAAAGTCAAGGGGTTACATATTACTTGGGTAAAATATGGAGTGAAATATATCACAAACCTTGGAAATACATGATTACTCGAGTGGCCATGTCCTTCCTTCACAAGTTACTCGGGTGCTAACTCTGGCAATCCAATTACTCGAGTGGTTACTCAAGTGGCCACGTATTTTCTTCAGAAGTTACTCGAGTGCTCCCTCGAGTATATGCCAAATAACTTTGCAGATTACTCGATTATTCCCTCAAGTAATGTCATTCAAAACTTGGCTGAGAGTTTGCTTACCTGGTTACTCTAGTAATCCATCGAGTAATGGATCAAATAACTTCGTAGATTATTGGAGTGCTCCCTTGAGTAATGCCTTTTTCTCACAAGGTTACTCAAGTGGTTACTCAAGTAAATTGGTTCATTTCTTGGTCGAGAGTCACTAGAAGATTTTTGTCTTGGTTACTCTAGTGGCTACTCAAGTAAAGCCTTTTCTCATGTGTTACTCGAGTGGCTACTCGAGTAATGGCTTATATAAGTTTGTAGATTACTCGAGTAGTCCCTCGAGGAACTTCTTCCAAATTTTAGCAGTGCTTCTCTAGATGAAATTCTCCATGATTACTCGAGTAACTTTCTTTACTCGAGTGGCTACTCGAGTAAGCCTTCACAAAATTTATTTATTACTCCAGTTCTTACTTCAAGTAATGCTTTGCCACTTTGTTTAAATTCATTTGTTTGTCATCAAATTCTTTTATATCATTGATCCAATCTTTGTTATTATCAAAACATATGGGATCTAACAATTTGGAGTTGTGTGCTAAGAGCTATGGTAAGTTGAAATCAGCCAAGAATCAAACCCGTTTTTGGCTATGCCAAAAAAGTTTCAGACCAGTTCTTAGCCGTTGACAAAGGGGAGTTGGCCGTTGCCCAAAAGTTACTAACCTATTCTTCTGGCAGCTACCCAAAAGTTTTTGACCTTTCCTTGGCCGCCGCCAGAGGATCTTGGTCGCAGCCCAAAACTTTCTAACCATTTCTTGGCCGTGGCTAGCCAATTCCTTCACTATGACCAAGCCTTATTTTCAGTACCTTATGATTTTGAAAAGTGGTTTCGGGTCTATTTCTCCCCAACCCTTTTAGGCTTTTGTTTGGACCTTTCCTAGCCACCTAAAGGACTTGAATGATAACCAACCCTTAAGTGTTTTGAAGTCATTTAAGAAGTTGGAATAGACAATAACATATCGTCCTAATTTTGATTTATAGGATTTGACATCTTCCTTGAACGTAGGAGACCTATGCTTGAACACAAACGGAAAGACAAGGTAGTGACTCTTTGTCTTATATCATGTATAATGCTTGTATGTGTGTGCTTATCATTGAATCGTGACAAATGTTGCAGCTCTGAATGTGACGAATGTTATGGAAGTGTATGTAATGACTATCACGAATTATTGTGAACTTCACTAATTCTATGCATTGTGATGTATGTGACGACTGTTACGATTGTCATGCATATCACGTATGTGATTATTGTCATGATTGAATGTTGCTATGAATGCTGTGATGATTGTCATGCTTATCATGTTTGTGATGAGAGATATGACTAAATATTGCTATGACTGTTGTATTGATTGTTGTATTGTGATAATTGCATACATGCTTTGTTGAATTATATATCATATGACTGAAATTGTTGCTATTGAGATTTTTTTGAATCTCAATCTTTCCAATGATCAAATTTTAGATAGGGCCAGCGGATCGTGGGACAAACAAGTCCACAAGGGCGACTAGGATATGCCAGTAGAAGACTTTATTTTTGGGTTGTTGGTTATCAATTTTTGGATTGATGTAAATATTGAATACATAATAGTGTTGTATGTAATCCCCGATAAGGGAAACTGAGATGGGCAATGATGCCCTGTAAACCCTGCTAGTTGATGAATATAGCCCAAGTGGATGTCGGGAATTTTTGTTAAGCGCTCTGATATTAATGTATGAAACAGAACTGAACAGGCCAAATGGATTTAAAAAGTGAATGGCAACCGTATTGAATAGGGTTTGGAAAAAGTTTTGAATAGTTTTAAATTGTTCTCGATCTCTTATTCAATTTATGACACGTGTTTGAACCATATTTATGGCCTTTAAAGTGTGGGGGTTATAGTGAGCATGTCTCCCACACTCGAGTGTTGTGACAAAACTAGAGTGCATCTCTTATTTCTTGTTCTTGTTTCCTTTCGGGTAAACACTTTTAAGACTTCACTTTATGGACTCGAGTAAGCATTTCTATAGCACTCGAGTGTTGAGATAGAACTCGAGTGCATCTGTCATCTCTTGTTTCTGTTTTCACTCTCTGTAAAACACTTTCATGCTTACACTTGCAGCACTCGAGTGTAAATGACCTCAGAACTCGAGTGTTGATGTAGGACTCGAGTGCATCAGATAGTTTTTGCTACTACTTGATTCTTGGTAAAACACTTGCATGATCACACTTCTTAAACTCAGTTGCAAAGGTAAAAAAAACTCACCTTTAAGACCGGTTGTCAACCGGTCTTAAAAGGGGAAAAAATTCATTTTTAAATTCTTCATCTTTTATACTGGTTTTTAAAAATACCCTGTCTAAAGTTTTATATTTAAGACCGGTTATTTATTTTAATCGGTCTAAAAGATTTCAAATTTTTTTTAGTTTTTTTAATTATTTTATCTTCTTAGACCCTTTTTTTGGATAACCGGTCTAAATAGTTTATTTTACCAGGTTATTTTGAGAACCGGTCTTAAAATTTCTATATAATTATAAAAATGCCACCAGTCATAATTTTAAGACCTTATCCGCTATAACCAGTCTAAAAGGGCAAATTTGTACTAGTAACAGCATTAACAAAGCATAAAAAATTAATAATATTATTATCATATAAATAATTTTAAAAAATAAAAAATATATAGATATATATATATATATATATATACGGGCCTAAAAGGGCCCTACAGGGCTTACCCTTTTAGGTCTACTTTCACTTTTAATGCAAAAACCTTAAACCTGGACCTTATAAATTCAAGATCTAAAGAGTCCCATTTTCCCAGCTCTATGTTTGAATTGGCTTAAACAAAAAGCACTTTAACCAAAATGCTATCAAAAGGTAAAAGCCCCGTTGAATGTAAAGCCAATTTGTTTTGGCTTATGGGGTCATGTTCCTATCGCTTCATCCTTCTTTTTTCTGTTTTTTCATTTCAGTTCCTACTTACCTCTCTCCATCAGAAAATTTTAGTCCTTGTTACATTTCTTCTATCACGTGAAAATAATCTTTGAACATTTTCTATACTTTTTTAAAGTTTTAATATTATCTTTTAATTGTATGTTTACATATATTTATATTTATATTTATATTTATTCAATGCATCCAATTAAATGATTCTTAGTACTAACAGATTGTTTCCTGTTATTATATTAAATCTTATTTTTATAATTTTTTTAAATTTATAATTTTTTCTTTAATTTATCAATGTATATTATGAAACATATATTATTTTCAATCATTTTATACCTAAACCTGCTTTTTCATTACTCCTTCAAACAAGTTTCAGTTTATCAAACTACCTTTTTTTTACAAAATTCAATATAAACATAAATTACACTATATAATTTAAGTTTGTAAAAGTTATATTGAAAAAAAAATATGTTTTTATCACCGATAATCCAAACACGTTAGCAAGTCGTTGGTCTATGATAGGAGGCTAGCCTACTTCTACCCCTAACATCGGGAAATCATAGGAGGAGAAGAGATGATTTTTTTTTTTTTTTTTTGACTAGGGGTGAAAGTGACCTTTTCCAATTTCTATTTTTTTTCTTTTGATTAAAATGTATCATTGCATTGTTTATTGTATTGCATTCCATTTCATTGCAGTGTATTATTAGGAAAATATGCAATTGAATTAAAAGGGCTTATAATTTTTTTATTCATTAGAGATCCATCCCTAAAAGGTTATAAAATATATTATGTGCACTAAAAATGTCATAAGTTCATAAAATGTAATAATATATAATTATATCTTATAATACTACCACCAAAGAGTCAACTGTCCTTTTTAATATTTTGCCTCGTGGTTTCTTCTTGCCAAGGCCATTACAACGAAGCGGGGGGACTTTCGTGCCAACATTTGGCATTGGCTCATACGCTACACTTTGATATGGGGAAACAATTAAATATTCTTGGAGCTCCACATCATATATAATTAAAATACAACAACAATCTTATTTTAATTTTACATGATAGATGAATCATTTAGAGAAATTAAAATTTTATTATTTTGAAAAACATAAACTTAATAATTTACAAAAGGGTTTAAGGGGCAATTTTGCCACAGAAGTTGTCACCAAAGGACAATTTTATCTTGAAAGTTTTTCAAATGAGCAATTTTGCTCCGGAAGTGTAGAAAATATAGCAATTTTATCTCAACCATTATCATAGTTAATTTTGACTATTAGTTGACCAAATATACTGCGCTGGCAGTCTACACGTCATCCACGTCATTTTTTGTTAAAGTGCAAATTTGCTTACAGAAATCCATGTGCTATCTACTTCATTTTTTTTTCAAAATTATATTTAAAACTTATGCTGCACATTTGCATCTTAACAAAAATGATATGAATGACATATGAACTGTCAACTCAACATATTTGGTCAACTAATATCAAAATTAATTGAAATAACAGTTCAGGTAAAATTGCTTCATTTTAGAAACTTTCAGGGTAAAATTGCCCTTTGGTGAAAACTTCCAGAGCAAAAATGTCCCTTAACCCTTTAGAAAACAAAAAGCACAATTCCCTCCCATGAGTTATTGCTTTTTAAAATCATAAAATTTGAATTTCTCTAAATAACTCATCTGTCATGTAGGATTAAAATAAGATAAATTGTTATATTTTAATTAATAAAAATAGATATGAATTGGCTATATTCACTTTAAATCCCTTATCCACCTGTCGCCAAGGGCACCATAGTGGGGTGGGGCCTTTCGTGCCCTGCGTTGTAAAGTTCTATTACCTCAATTATATTATTTTAAAAAATAGTTAAAATTAATTAAAAGTAATATATGTAAGAAATATGTTTGTTTTTTTAAATATGATTTATTTATAAGTGAGTAAATGAGATATAGTAATAGAGAAAAAAAATGTTGAACATGGTGTATAAGGAGAATTAACTAGAGGCAATATTGGTAACAATGTATTTCAGGCTCACACAACTCCAAAAAAGATATTATAAATGCAAACATATCAATTTAAAAAGTGTTAGGGGCATTTTTGCCCCTGAAAGTTCTCATCGGAGGGTAACTTTGCTTTAGAAGTTTTTTAGGGGGCAATTTTCCCCAAAAGTGTCAAAAAGGGAGTAATTTTGCCCCAACAATTATCCCAGTTAATTTTGATTGTTAATTGACCAAATATGTTGAGCTAACAATCTACATGTTATCTACGTCATTTTTATTAAGGTACAAATTTTCCACAAAAGTTTTAAATCTAACTTTGAGAAAAGATAATGCAGATAACACATGGACTTCCACACGCAAATTTACACTTTAATAAAAGTGATGTGGATGATATGTAGATTGTCAGTTAAGCATTTTTAGTAAGCTAATAATCAAAATTAGCTAGAATAATGGTTAGGGCAAACTCGCTCATTTTTTTACTCTTTTGCGGCAAAATTGCCTCCGAAAAACTTCTGGGGCAAAATTATCCCTTGGTGAAAACTTTTGAGACAAAATTATCCTTTAACCCTTTAAAAAATAAAACCTTATAAATAGAAATCAATGAGTAGTTCATACGATGTTAAAAAAAAATTAGCTCACACGCCACACTCAGATATATATCACCCTTATCCACTGGTCACATTAGCGAGTCAAATTAGTGGGTGTTTGGATAACACTAAAACCGCGGTTTCAGAAGCCTTTTCCGCAAGTCAAGGCAAAACTCCTCTCACATCTTACCTCATAAATTGTAAAAGCTATTCTCTAAAAATTAATTCAAACATACACTATTCTTGGTTCATGCTTCCTACCACAATTGTGGCAAGAAGCTCAATATTATAAAAGTTTCCCTTTTTTTGGCAGCAAAACAAACTTTTGTTATGTTGGAACCCTTTTGTTAGTTTTCTCGTACTTTTGTTAGTTTGTAATCTTACCTTTTTCCACTTGTATTGTGCATAATTTTCTAAAATCTAAATTGTATGCACATAACTTCAATGATTTTAAAATTTTTTAAATAAATAAATCTCTCTTAAAATTTTTATTGATGCAAATAATTTTCCTACAGTAATTTGTCTATTATTTTACTAATATAATATAAGAAGAACATGTTTTTTTGTTTTTCGCATCACCCTTTGTAATTTCATTCGTTAATGAAATATCTCCTTTTAAAAAAAAAAATATAAGATGGAGATTGTTTGCCCGTGACTTAAATTAAAAAAAAAAAAAACTTATCTATATAATATAAAATTTGAGTTATTATCTACTCGTTGTAAACGAAAAATAAACAGCTTAAGAGGAATCTAATCAATAACATACTTTGTTAATAAATTAACAACAATGAAGGCTATAGATGTTTGACAAAAAAAAAAAAAAATTAGTTAAAGATAGGCAACTAATTAGAGGGTTATTTTGTCTAATTTTTAAAATCAAAGAAGTTAATCTGCACGAGTCAGTATTCACATGAGTTTTGTATAATTTATTATTAAAGCAATTTCAAAGTGTAATAGAGAATGATACTAGGTACATATAGTTTTTAAGTAATTTTCTTTTTGTTAATAAAATGAAAATTTATATATATTAAAAAGAAATTATAGTTTTACATCAATAGGATAAGAAACATATGATAAAACAACTGATTAAGTGCTTGCCTATGACCAATATAAAGAGAAAATGGGGTAAAAATCCTAACATGTTCCTAATATTATTATCGATCAATAGGTTATTAACCTTTAGATTTCAAAAAGATTCTTTGGTAGAAAACACCAATCAATATATACGATATGTAGGGAGGTCTAGGTTTGGGGATCTTAGACTTAATAATCCATGACAATAAAGCCCATAGATATGACAGGCAGAAAGATGACAGTAGAGAGAAATGTCTTGGCCACCGGAACCGAAGTTGCATTTAAGTATATTATTCATTTAGGGATATCACTTTAGAAAACTCGGGAACTTTATTTGAATTTGTGTATGAAAATAATCTAGCCCTGATTATGTAGATCCCAAGTTACCTTATTGATATGCGGGACCACAAAGGTGGAAGATTGCCAATCATTCCATTTTTGGTTCACAAAATAAGAACTCTCCACTATTATAAGTTTGAGTATTTATAATGCCTAATATATAACGGTTCCAGCTAATAAATGTCATGTATATCGAAGCAGGGATCGCGTAAGGATACATAACGCTTAAAAGTAATGGTTAATTATATACACCGTCATTTATTGTGAAACGAAATTCGTGATAACACAAAAATAACGGTTGTAGTTAATAACCATCATTTATTTGATGACAAAAGTGACAGTTCTTTTAAAACAACCATCATATAACACTTACAAATAATTTGTCTTCCAACCTTATGTAACAACCCAAATTTTATTCACCAATATACCATGTAATTGTTTGTGACATTTAATGAATGCAATGGTGAATATTCATGATCCAATGAATTAAATACTAAAAATTGGAATGTAACAGTGCTGCCAATGAAATTTTCTGTGAGACAGTGAGTTTGTTAGGTGGTTTTGGATTATCAAATTGTAAGAATTTGAGGTGTACCTGGAATCTGACTAACTCGTAAAGTACCCACACGAAACCGGAGCACCAATGTGGACCCCGATCACGTTACACAGCAAATACACCAAAGAGAGGAAGAGAAGAGAACATTCTTATGAGAAAATCATTTAGAGGGAGAATTGTCTATTATATCATAATTAGTCTACTCCCTTAATCCTACACATTATATATATAGTGTATGTACAGTTACATAGGAATAAATGTAACCCTTAAACGTACAGTTACATAGAAATAGATACAACTTTATAGAAGAGAGTTTTGGCATTAGAAGTCCTCTTCTTACCTTAAATCTCAAGCTTTTCTCCTTCTTGCTTGAGCTCCCATGGCAGCACGAAAGAAAGAGAAGGAAGAGAGAGATGAGAGTGTGAAATGATGAAGATGGAGGCAGAACGTATATTAAAAGAGGTGGAAATGGCTTATGCAAGAAGCCAAGGGAATTAAGTATGAAAGTATAAAAGATGAGCACATATGGAATTGAAATAAAATATGATTGCTTTGTACATGTAGTTTGACTAATGGAATGAAAGCCTAATTGTGTGCATAGAGGGGGCTCTTAGACGTGAACTTTGGCCAATTAGAGGAGGAAAGATTGGTTCAAGTTTAATAGAGGATTATGACACTAGTTGGTAGTAGATAAGCCCAATTACCAATTATGTCATAAAAGTCCTATTTTTGGAATAAAGAAAATCAAGGGAAAATGCTATGATATTTTAAAAGCTTTCCTTCCTCTTCCCTTCTCATATTTTCATCCAAACACCCAAGCATGAGAGAGAGTGAGCTTGAGAGAAAATCTACAGAGAAGGTGGAGAAAATCTCAAAGGTAAGCTTGTAGTTCTTGTGATTTAGCTTCCTTTCTTGTGAAATAGCTCCTTTAACCTCTCCTTCTTCATGGAAATCATGGTGTAGCAAGCTAATCTCAAGGAAGAGAGAGGGAGAGGGTTCAGCTAGAGAGAGAGAGAGAAAGAGAAATCAAGCGGTAACTTCACAAACCTCAAATCTTTGATATTGTTGTTGTTATTGTTGATGATTTGGTGTTGATTGGTCGATTTATAAATTTGGGAAGTGATAATCCTAAGGGGCTATGCTGTAAAATTTCCTCAAAACTTGTGTATTAAGTGTTTAAAGGGTTAATCAAGTGATTAGAAGTGAAAAAGAGTAAGCTTTTGAGATTGAAATCCAAAAATCACATTTTCCTTTTTATAGACCAAAGTTTTGGCCAGCTTTAAATTAGGGGGTAGGAGCTGGATTTTTATTAATTTGATGATTCTATGGTGTTTAGGAGGGAAAATTAGGTGGGGTTGATGTTGAACATATTTTCAGAAAAGCCCTAGAAAGTGAAATGACTAAAATACCCCTGAAACCCTAAATAGGGGTTGTCAAGGGCAAAACTATCATTTGGCAATGATTTTGCAAAAACCGAGGTAAAAAATGGATTCCTTAGGCCAAAATATGTTAGAATAGCTTGATTCAAAATTTCTAGAAAAGTACGGTCGGACCGAGTAAAAAGGGACCTGGACCGGGTCTCTAGAGCCATTTTAGTAATTTTTCAGTTTAGACTAGTATAACCATCAAAAACACTATGGAAGTGTCTAAAGTAGTATATGAATGGGTTTTAACCTAATTCTTGTACATTTGGAATTTTTAGAACCGGATCAATTGCCCAAGCCGTTTGCACGAAGTTCGAGGAACATCACACGAGTTAAAAAGGGGTTAAGGTAGTAACTTTATCTCTCATACACTATGTGAATGTTGATATGTTTTATGTTGCTACATTTTGTGTTATGAACACATGCCTGGAGCACATTACCTAGCTGTGGTTAGGGACCCAGTAGAGGTACACAGACAAGTAGGGGATCCAAACTGTCATTTGGCCCTTAGTATTGTATACACACGTTATAGTATGAATTTTCATTTTACACTATATGGTGCATTACATATTTAATTTTCACATTTTATGTGATTGATTGTATGTTACTACTTTTCATTTGCATCTTACCCTTTTTCAATTAAATAAATATTCCTGTGGGAGCCATTGGCTCTAAGGGCAAGGTGGTAGATACGGGCAATTGAAGGATGCGGATCTCTAGATCAGAGCTAGTTGGTTATATGTAGTCTATTTGTTTGAATATTTTGGATATTTTTGGAAAAATTGTGTATATATTATCACACTCTCTTGGGAATTCCTGTATTATAATCAAGTCTAGTATATCAACATATCAGTATGTTTATACTATTCTTGTGTTGCTCACTGAACTACACTTTAGTACTCTGATTAATATCAATGGTAAGTGATATGTAAGACGGGGTCTTACACCTTACATCACGAAAACACAGATATAACGATTATGTCAATTGATTGTAAAATATGAATGACAAAAACAAAATTTCACAATAAACAACCATCATGCAAAGTACAAATTTGAAAAGCACCTTTTCAAAACCTTGTTCGATTCAACACCAAGTACCAGTTCTCTTAAAGTTAAATACTTTAGAACGAAGTATTCATTTCATTCATAGAACTTTTTTAGAAAGCACCTTTTCATAACCTCGTTCTTCTCTCCCTTATCATGGTCAGACACCAGAGAGCTCTTTCCATTCACCCTCCTCCTCCTCCTTGTCACCCTCACCTTCCTCTTCCACAAGCCCCTCCTCCTCCTCCACCACCACCTCCACAAGCTCTTCCCCCTCCTCCTCCATCACCTCCACCACCTCCTCCTTCTCATCCTCTTCTACCTCCTCTTCATATGGAGGCTCTGTTGCAAACGTTGGTTACCCTTGACTGCTCCATAAGGCGTCTCAATAGACAAGCCCATAGTTTGAATATAAAGTTGGACCTTATCCTTCATCACAATCAGGTTGTATATGATCACTTCCAATTAGACCCTCCATCTCCTTCCTCAAACATTGATGATGTGCTAAGGGAGGGGGAAGGGCAGGAGGAGGCAAACGACAGCAGTAGTGGTGATGACTGAAAACCACTACTGCTTTTTTATTTTTTGAATATTAAAAAAATTTAATCGTTAGGGCAATTTATGCCAAAAATATTTTTAAAAAAAATAATTGTCTTTTCATGGTTATGAGTAAACAACTATTACTAATTTAGACATTTTACAAGGCTATATAACGTAACGCTTTTCATTCCAAAGGACATATTCTTTCGGACAACCCGCAAAACCCTTTTCATTTAAATATCCGAAAAATGAACTTCATTTATCCATCCACTTCAATCTATTCCAACTTCTCATATCCAACTTCTAACTTTTGTTCTTCATTGATTACATGGGGGAGTAAGGACACATGGACAAGTGGTTGAAGGAATTGACCTCTCTAGTTCACTCTCTGATTGAGAAGGTAGACAAATTACTGGAGAAGGATATGAATCTAATGATGCAACAGATCCTTCATCCACATTGTAACCCCCTTTCGTAATTAATATTTGGAATATGCAATTAAAGCGAAATAAAGACCAATAACAATCAAATAAAATTTTACTAACCCATCACATAATGGGGTTTTCATAAATACATTTCAAAATTATTTATAAACTGGTCTCACATTCACATTCCTAATACAATTACTACACGAAAATAAATCACATTTATATAAATATCAAAGTATGCAAAATAATTCCTGGCCAATCCCAAGTTCTATTTATTAACTTAAGCTTTATAGGGCACATTCGCCCATTACAAGCCCTCATATGGGGATTACACAAATCTTTCTCATACACATAATCAAATCCTCATCCACATATACACAACTAAATCCAAATACCAATATCCCATCTAGGATGATAACCAACTACCAGAATGACAACCTGAAGGAGTCCTCATTGCCCTTGGCTGCATGCCCTATCCTCGATCCACTACCATGTCTGAAAGGTTAGTAGGGGAGGGTGAGATTCTAGAGAATCTCAGTAGGTAAATAATATCAATATGCATGTATGATAAATGTTTAATGCATGACATGCTTGCATCACATAACTCATACTAACACAATGACAATTTGTAAGCTCAATGCTTCGAACAATATACTAATGGCCATAGCATAAATTGAAACATAGCTTCAAATTATACATAATCATGCAAAGCTAAGACATGCACCAACACACTAACACATATATCAAATACATGCAGAAGAGATATTTCCCTACACTCTTTTCACGTAAGCTCCAGCTCCGGCTGCTCACGATCAGGGCGAACACCAAACCCTATAACCAAAACAAGGACCCTTTTCCAATTCCTTAACTTTTAGACACTTAAGTTGGTTATCATTCATGACCTTTAGGTGGCTACTCAAAGCCTAAACACATGCCTAAAGGGTTGGGAAATACTTGACCAAAGACCATCTTTTGAATCCTCAAAATCCCCCTTTTTGACTGTAACACTCGAGTGAAGATGACCTCACTTGAGTGATAGATACCTTTCACTCGAGTGATAACCTCAACACTAGAGTGATATCTCCTCAAGCTCCCGACTCCTACCGAGTGAAGCTCTAAAAGTGCTTACCTGAGAGCACAGAAATCCTTAAGTCAAAAGTGCACTCGAGCACAACGACCCTCACTCGAGTGATAGCTCAACATTTGTGAGTGCTAGCTCACCCTCTTGACAAACCAACTGCGAGTAACAACCCGAGAGCAACCTCTTAGCACACAACACACATTCACTCGAGTGAGCCATGCTGCACTCGATTGAAGACCTACATCACTCGCAGGTGAGGAAGTGCACTTTTGCTTCTTCCATGAACAAGTACAACCAAAACCGAAGGGGAAAGGGAAAACATCACAGTGTACTCGAGTGAGACCCAAGTTCACTCAAGTGATGCTTATCAGAACCCAGAAAAACGCAGAAAACTAAAATTCTCCCAAACTTAACCAATATGTCTCCAATGGTTCCCAAACTCTAACACAAGGCTATTTCCACATAAGTTCACTCAAGGAATCCATTGGAAACCTCAAAACACCCAAAATCCTATTACAATAACATATTCCCCCTATGTTCACACCTATTACACACATTACCCAAATTTTATTACTTTACACCCAATGCTCTAAATCAATTCTAATGACACCAAAACACACTATGACATCATTTTAACCACAATACACCACCATTCCACAATTATACCAAATTAGGGCAAAAACTACAAATCACAAATCTCATCAAACAAATCACAATATATAGATCAAAAGGGGAATATCACTTACCTCTTCCTCTTTCTTAAAGCTAATCCTTGATTCTTCATCTTCCAAGATTCCTCAAGCTCTCAAACACCTTCTTTCCCAAATCTTAAACCATAGCAATGAAGCTCTCATTACTATGAACAACTTTAAAGAGGGGTATTTGAGCTAAAGATGACATTAAACTAACCAAATCTTACCTTTTCCATTTCTCTTTCCTCCCAAGCTTCAATATCCATGGAGGAAGAAGAGAGAGAGAGAGAGATGAAGCAAACGGATTTTTGGCCCCCCAACACACACACATAAACCGATTTGAGGGAAGAGAGGAGAGAGGAATAAGTTGAAACATTGACCAAGATCCCATGGTTCACAAAGTGTCACTTGTCACCATCTCCCCACATCTCCCATGATCTCACATACACAAGGCACATAGAATTCCGCCCCTTGATCTATTGCACAATTCAGCCTTAACCATTAATCTTTGAGTTACCAATGAGTTTTCTCTTCGGCAATCGATCAACTGGTCAGTAACTTTACCGTTTTGCCCCTAATTATGGTAATTCCCTTGGAATCACCATCAAACTCATTTTCATATTTCTTAATCCAAATTTGGGATCTTGCTAAACCAGGGCTTAGCAGTCCACTAATCTCAGGCTTATTCTCTAAGCTCAAGTCTCAAAATTTGAGGTATTACATACATAACTTTTTATTTTTGTTAGTCTATTCAAACTCTCATTTTGTTTTTTTAATTTTTAGTTTGTATTATAGGGTTGAATGATAAAATTTAAAATTTATTAAAAAAAAGTCAAATAAGTAACAATTATTATGTAAAATCCGTTATTTTTCAGAATACCATGTCAAAGACCTAACGGTTATTCAGAAATCATCGTCACCATTTACAAAACCTATCGACTATGATGTTAAAACTGTGAACTTTTGTTTAAAGGTTCATTATGGTTGTAAATTAAGAACCATAAGAAAAGACCATCTTTTATAATGGTTCTAAACTTATAACTATGGGCAAGTTTCATCAAGTTTTTTAAAACATGCACCTACTCTCTCTTGGCTCTTCACTTTCCCACGTTATTACATTTAACACACTTATCTTTAGTCAAACATTACCTGCCATCCTCGAAACCCCACAACTCTAGTTAACTCTTTTGACCGTCAACAGTCGCATCTAGGTGAACCACATCCTCTAATGCTTTCTTTAAACTTTAGTCTGATAGCTGTGTGAATTGCTTCAACTGCCCTAACTCGCTTTTTCATTTTGGAGCCCTAGCTAGGTCACATTCCTTCACATGCTCTGTTCTTCTTATTTTAAGGTATGGTTTCTTTTTTACATTCCGCATTCTCCTTATTTTTCACTTTATCTTGCCTAAGTAGGTTTTGACCTTCATCATGCATCGTGTTTTTTTGGAAAACCCATTGCTTTATTCCTTATGGCTGATTAAATGAGTTTTGTTTTCCAGTTAAAATGGCTAGTTCTACTTCCCACAGCACTAATAATGCCCCTAGTTTTGATAGTGCCTCTACTTCCGATAATGTTCTCACTGGAATTGATGTCTTCCTTAGGCGACTTAAAAACGAGACCCTAGAAGAGGTGTTAGAACAAGTGTGGGATATAGTAAAGAGGGACCATTGCTCCTTGACTTTTGTGAACCAAGCAAAGTTTTTGGGGAGAAGATTTCATGTGACATAGAGTAATGACGGTCAACTTCTTAAGCCGTCACACTTCTTCAGGTATATCGGCTTGACGACAAGGACCAACGTTCCTATCACTGCGGGTAACTAGCATAGCCGTAGGTTATAGAGATATTATATAGGCGTTACTTGAGATAATACCAGGGTAAGGTATGTATATATGCTAATTACTTGCTATATACTTGTAAAAAATGTTAACTTGAATTGTGTGCTTTACAGTCTGCATATCATGTAGATGGAGATTACATCAAGGAATTTGTCATGAAGAAGGTGGGCAATTCACTAGGTACATTCTGTCATACATTCTTGAAGGTGTATTTATAGAATCCTCAAAAGGCTGATGAGATAAAAGTTCTTGTGGAAGTTCGGTCCTCCATCAAACCAGATGATTGGAGAGAATTTGTCATCTTACGTCATGACACTACATTCCAAGTAATTGTAATTCGCAATTCATAAGACCTACATGTATCTGTTTAATATTAACTTGAGTGATGTGTGTTTTGTAGGAATTAAGCCAACTAAATAGGGAGAGGGTGAAGAACAATAAGTATCCCTATAAGGGAGGGTGAATAGGGTATAACAGATTGTTGAAAAGTTGATTGCTAAGAGTGAGGACGATAGTAGATCTCCTAGTCATGAACTTTGATTAATGGTAAGGCAAAATAAAGATGGCTCTTATGATGTTCCTCAGGTGAAGGAGGTTGTCGATATAATGCTAAGTATTAATATTTGTCCCCAATTTATAGAAGTAATGTCTTCAATTAATTATCAATATTAATATTATTGTTAACTGCACACCAAGCCATGTCCCATGAAATTACAACACAGGGGGCTGCCTTTCTATGGATAAGGACGTATTGGCAAATACATTAAGGCCTAACCATCCTGGTTTTCTTAGGGTGCTAGCTTTGGATTGACCAAGACAAAATATTATGGTCATTGGCAACTTCAAAGAAATAATCGAGACCAAACTAATGTGATGAAATGCATAAACAAATATGATTTCTCACACAAGAGTTGATGAAGGAGCATATTATAAAGCATCAAGAGGGAAATAACAGCCCAAGTAATAGAGACAGTTGTACATTCCCCCAATGATATGCCTGAGGGTTTGGTGGAGTTTGAGTGTTTTGCTAATTGCCTTGGAAACCATACAGTTGCAACGGGTCACATGTTTAACCGCCCGAAGGATAACATATTTTATAACAAACCTATCGCTCTTGAACATGTGAAGGTACAAATCAACACCAATATCGACCCCAGCTATCTGCTCCTTGTGCCCGCCAAAGACACAGACACAGTAGGAGGGGCTACCATCAAATTTGTTGCGTGGCCTCGCCTTCTACTTAGAGTATAGAAGGCCCTTACTCAAAAGAAGTTGGTAGCTTAAAAGAAGCTACCTATCAATAAGTTCAAGCCCCCCATTTCCTAGACCCATAATTATTCCAAGCCTCCCACTTCCAAGATCCCCAATCAGTCTAAGAAGAGGAAGCATCTCACCCCCAATGATCAATCGGAGAAGAAGTCTCCCACATAGAATAAGCTCATTGGTCAATCTGCCCAGGAGTCCCTTCAAGAGTTTGCTGGCAAGATTTTGGCTTCAAACCTGTTTACATATATCAGATTTGATAGAGAGGTCTGTTAGGATCGGCAGGCATAGTGGAAGAATTTTAAAATTTTACCAATCCTAATCGAGGATCTATCAACGACGTTTAAACCAAGTTGGAAGGATTCATACCTTTTTATGATTCAGGGTTTTCACGATCTCCAAGAGCCAATACATCAAGTCCGCTCCCTCTACCGGTATCCACACGAATGCTCTCCAACCGAGACTGCGTGCGAGTGCCTCTAATGTCTCCTAGGGTTTCCCTTACGGCTCTCAATTCTCATGTGTATCTCAATATATCTGCTCTATCAAGTTTATAACCTATGAGGGCTATTTTCAAATTTCAAAATTAATCATCATTAATTTCGAAATTGATTAACTATTAATTATCTTGATGAGCTAATTAAATAAATTCAGTTTTAATTAAATATGTCCAACAGTTTTAATTTAACCTATTTATTTAATCCAAATAAAGAGCCATTAGATTTAATTTATCTTCATAAATTAAATCTGAGATACTATATCTCTATCATGTTAGTTCTTAAATTTAATATATCTTAATAAATTAAATTTAAAACTAACACAATATAATAATATCATATAATATATACATATATATAAGATATATATATTTCAAAAATATATATCTATATAATATTATTAATAAATTTTATATTATATATATATATATATATATATAATTTTTCCACCCTAAATTAAACATTATCTCGTGTTGGGCCATTCTTGTGTGCGACCCTGTATGCCCATATGAAGTTGGCAGTGGGCCAATAACTATACTAACCCAAAAGTCACAAGCGGCCTCTAGCAAGACATTACGACTATCCAATTCATATGAGGATCGTTATCACGATGCAACCTGTTATACAACCATGTCACGTCCCTTTTGTCACACGATATATTGATCAAGGATAAGGCATGGATAATGTCATCCTCTTGTTCCTGACCATTACTTTCTCGATTACTGAGTAGCCTAATAATAGAGACAAAAACTCCTTTCATCATAGTATGGTCATACATTTCTCAGACTCACTCATCGAGGGGCCCAGTAATATCTCTCTACTAATGTGAGGGACAAATGTCATCTTGATCATTCATATTCCTCTGCATGAAAAACCACCAAGCCCGATCGTAGCCTTTATCATCACCCGGTCAAAAGTGACTTTTGACTAGTTCAAAGCTTAGCAACTCTCATGTAGGAATCCATGATGACCTCAGGTCTAAGGGCATTGTGACGTGGTTATACATGAGAAAAGCTTATGACTTGATCCATGTAGCTTTCTCATAATGGGTCGGTCCAGCACCTTATACTCTTACAAGTGCCTAAGACTTTGATTCGTATCTCCATATCTTATCAAAGTCATACTGATCTTGTTTCATCTCTACTCTCGCATAAAATTTCATTAAAATAATAATGTTTAAAGTATAATGATTAGCCCTTATGGCACAATTTCCAACAAGGTCTTCGATCAAGAAGACCAAGAGGATGATGTAAGCCAAGAGCTTATTTCTAAGGTGCTGAACAAGGAGATGACAAGGATAAGCTTGTCAACTTCTTTGAGGTATTTCTTCAACTGTGATTAAATAGTTAGCTGCTTCGAACTTTGATTATATTTTGATATGTTGGTTGTGGCATTTCAGATACCTATACCATACTTAAATCCTCCCCCCTTGGCCTTCAAGACAAGATCAAGTTCATCCGCCCTGACCATGTCAAGCATTAGGGTGTCGACATGAGAGAAGATGCCAAGCAAAATCACGCGAGGTTTCTGGGGGAAGAATTCATTAGGAGGACACTAGACGGAAGGGACACTTACTTCTTTGTGCCTCACATTCAAAGGTAGGAACATCATTAACTCTGCTTAAATTAGTTTTAATTTATTTTGTAACTGTCCTGATAGTGTGATATATTATTGTACTTAGGGAGAAATGGATGCTCATAGTGGTAAATCCAATTCACAAAAGATTTGGCTTTATAACTCTGTAGGCAGGGATCCAGATAGGAGACCACACATGCAGGAGACACTCAACCAATAAGTTATCCATTCATTATCTCTTATAATTCAGTTCAGCTTGCATGTTTCTATATATATAATTTTTTATTGTATATTCTCATAGCGGTGTACCGGTACTGCACGGAGAATGGTCTTGACTGTAGCAATTGCAACCTCAACAATGGCTACTTCATATACGCCTTCTAATGGCAACGTCTAAAGGTATATATATTATTCACTGAGGACTATAATATTAAATTAAAAGCACACAGATAGTTTATATATCTGATTGACTAAAAAAAATTTCTTCTCATTTCATTATAATGCCCAAAGCAAACTAGATATGAGTAGTAATTGTGGGTACTGCGTGATGCAGTACATGAAGGACATAATCATGCACATTCCTAACAATATTGATATAAATAAGATATATTATATTCTCAATTCATTCATATATACACTCAGTCAGCTATATACTACAATATCTAACTTTCACATATTTTATCCTTTTCGCATAGTATTTTAATGACTCCTACATGATGTTTAGCAACTCACAAATGGAAGAAGTTGCTAGAGAGTTGGCAGCATCTATGCAACATCAGCTGGAGCATAAATAATACATAATATGACTGTAAATTTATAGATACTAATGATTTGTTTAATTTGTTTTAAAGTTTTGGTTTTAATAGTGTATATATGTACATGAATGACTGTAAATATATTCTAATTTGTTATATTGTTCTGTATATAAATGAAAATGTAAATATATATTGTGATTTGTTCTATAAATGTATAAGCAGAGGGATCTTAAAGTATAACAACACCCCCCCCATTTTTTTAATTTAGCTTCTATGAATCACGATTGTTATCTAACAACTGTTATTTATGCCAACTATATATAATAGTTATTTGGAAAGAACCATTATATATGTTACTTAACAACCGTTATTTGTGTCAACTATATATAACGGTTATTTGAAAAGAACTATTATATATGTTACCTAACAACCATTGTTGTTACCTAACAACCGTAATTTATATAAACTATATATAACGGTTGTTTGAAAAGAACTATTATATATGTTACCTAACAACCATTGTTATTACCTATCAACCGCTATTTATGTCAACTATATATAATGGTTGTTTGGAAAGAACCATTATATATGTCAGTAGATATATAGCGGTTGTTAAATCGGAACTATCATGTATTATGTAAGCATTATCATATATAATGATGGTTGTTTATGTGTACCCATTAATTATTATCATGGCAATAGGGATATCATCGCCTCTCTGAGCCTCAATACTTAACGAGTGTTATATTATAAGCGTTATAATAGGTCTGAAATAAATAATGGTTTGGAACTGTAATATATTTACGCCGAGCTTTTATAGCTCCCGCATATATGATAGTTTGGAACCGTAATGTATGGCAGTTAATAAACGTCATATATCTCGATTTTCTGTAGCAGTGCTCCTTAAAAAGGATATTGTTTCCTTTTTGTTTCAAAGCATAATACTCCCTCATGTCCTTAATATAAGATATATTTTATGAGTTGATGTTAAGCCTAAATATAAGACATAATTTTCATATTTATCAATCTTTTTCTAATTTATCCATATTGATGTTCTTTCAACAATAATAAAAAAGGAGGAGGAATAAGAAAATTAAGGAAGATGGCCATGCACATTAAAAAATACATATCATATTAACTATATTAAGACATATTTTGGGAGTTCATCTTAGTCCCAAATATAAGACATAATTTACATATTTGTCAATCTTGTCCTAATTTATCCTTATTGATATTCTTTCAACAATAATCAAGGAAGAGAGGGAATAAGAAAATCAAGGAATATGGCAAGTGTTTTAAAAAATACATGTCTATTAACTAACGCAACTAACTTCTTTAGTCTAATTAAATTGACTAAATGTGTCTTATATCAAGGACTAAAGGAGTAATTACTATTAATTTAATATTAATTTTGCCATTAATGGCATGGAATTATTTTTCTTTTTTGGGAAAATGCCATTAAAAGAACTTTGAAAATATTAATAAACAGAGAGATGTTCTGAATATTCATAATGCCATTAAAGTGTGAGTGCTCAATTTGGGATTTTAAAATTCAACATAAATGACAGAAATGTACTTCCATACTTCACTATCTTCCTTCTTTCAACTTCTTTCCCTCTCTCATTTGGCTAAATCTCCCTCTCATCTTTCTCTCTCCTCCATGACCATCCCACCATCGCTCTTCACCACTACCCCCTTCACTCCATCAATATTGTAATTTCCCCCCACATTTTCTATTAATCACTTCCTTAGACAAACTCATATCCGACAACCACCACAGCTACAACACTGTCGCTCATACTCATTGTCCGTTGCTCTCGCTCTCTCTCATACTCATACTCATTTTCTATTAATCACTTCCTTGGACAAACTCATATCCGACAACCACCACAGCTACAACACTGTCGCTCATACTCATTGTCCGTTGCTTTCGCTCTCGCTCTCACAATCATAGTCTCTGCTCAATTGTCTGTCTGTCGCTCTCACTTGATCTCTAGCTCAGCTTAGTCACTATTGATATCTGTCACTTGAGTAGTCCCCTCCTTCTTCCTCTCTCTCCCTAACTTCAGTAGGGCACTATAATCCATGGTCACCATTGGCTTAGGTGTAAAGAAAAATTCAATTCATGGTTGTGGATGAGTGGGTGACTGGGCATATCTAAATAGTTTTTTCTAAGAAAAAAATCCTTTGGAAATTTTTCTAGTCCTAGGTTGGTGGGTTTTGATTTGTTTCACTACTACAGAATATAAATTCTACTACCCCTAAAGGAAGTTTGTTTTTAAAAAATGCAAGTAAAAAACAAAGGTGGTGGCATTTTTGTAATTTTGGATGGGAACTGAATTGCTTTAGGCGTCCCCAATTCAAATAGAGACGCCACTTTAGACGTCCTTATTTGAATTGGGGACGCCTAAAAAAAATAACCTTGTTTTTTTTTACTTTAGATGTCCCCAATTCAAATAGGGACGTCTAAATTCTCTAAAGTCACACTTTAAACATCCCTATTAAAATTAGGGATGTCTAAAGTAAAATATTCTTTTTAAAAAAAATAAGGGATGCCCAATTATAATATTTTGGCATCCCAAAAGGCGTCCCAGATCATCTAATATAATATTTGGCTCCCTGGTATATATATCATCAGGTAAGGGCATCCCTAATTATATTAGGAACTCCAAAGGGCATTCCTAATTTTTTTAAAAAATTCTTTTTACTTTAGACGTCCCCAATTTAAATAGGGATGTCTAAAGTGTGACTTAAGAATTTTTTTTCAACTTTAGACGTCCCCAATGCATACAGGGATGTCTAAAGTGTGACTTTAGACATCCCTATTTGAATTAGGGACGTCTAAAGTAAAAAAAAAAAAATTAACTGGACAACTTTAGGCGTCCCTAAATTAAATTTGGAATGTCAAAAACAATTTAAATTTAAATTGACAGTACTTTATTGGTCAACTTGATATTCTTACACTCATCTTTTTCTTCTTCTTGCTTTAAATGGAAGATCCTTCCCATCGCCGCAATCACAAGAAGAACCACTACTACTACGCCTTTTAACTCTTGCTTCTTCTTTATATGCATTTTTTACTCTTACTTCTTCCTTTCTCTCTCTTTTTTTCACCTTCAGATCTGTTATGCTTTCTTACCATTTTTTATTATTTTATCTTCTTTCTCTTTTTTCTTTGGGTTTCCCTTCTATTTTATCTTCTAACTCATGTTATTATGGCTTGTAGATCGAGACTCTGAAACATGCTTCATGGCCACGTTCCCGTCGAGAAAACAAGGTTTATCTCTCCCTTCGCTCTTATGTTTGCATTATTAAGAGAAAATGAATTTCAATAATAGAAGGAGATAAGTTTTTTTGCAAATGATTCCTCTTATTGTTTTCATCTTCTGCCTATGAGATTTCAGCTTTTGAGTTATTATTGTGTAGATTTTGGATTTGAAGTTCAGATACTATATCTGTAATTTTAATGACGATGATCTGTAATTTCTTGTTTTAAATATTGTTTAGTCCAGATCTGTAATAATAATAAAAAAAGCACTTTAGACGTCCCCATTTTAAAATAGGGACATCTAAGGTCCAGACCTTATACATCCTTTTATTTAAGGACGTTATTGTCATTTTTTACTACATCGCTCACATAGACATCTTCTTATTTGCAGACATTAAAAGGCCTAAAAAGGGACATTAAAAGCATTTTTTATAGTAGTGTTTAATGCGAATGATGGGTTGGTTTGTGCAATTTCATTATGCTTCTTGATTGAAACAAGTTGTGTTTCCTTTTGAAAGTTGTGTTTCTATTAGAGTTTCATATACGATATGAGTTTCGTATTAGAGTTTCACATTGATTCAAATGAAAAAAAAAACATTTGATAATGTGTCTGTAGGCGTGGAACTGTGGGTTGTGACCTGTCAGGATAAGGGGTTTGTCATATATTTTGAGTCTAATGGATCAATCTTGCTATGTCAAGATGCTTACATGTGATTCAATGTTGTTATGGATTTGTTACTTAATAAATAAAGGTTGATAAAACTTCATGAAACGTGGAGAATGTCTTAACAAAACTTGTGAATAACATGAAAGTGTGAATTTGTTTCTTGGTAAACAAAATATGTTAAAACTTAATTAAATGTGGTGAGTTCCTTAACAAAAGTTATTAAAACCTTATCTGAACTTATGAAACCCTTATTAGAAGTGGGAATCAACACCTTATTATTGTAGCAATTGGTGAATTTTGAATTAGAATTTGTAAAAATCTTATCAGAAGTTGTTAAAACCTTATTTGAACTTGTGAAACCCTAATCAGAAGTGAGAATCAATGCCTTGCTAATGTAACAAGTGGTGATTTTTGAATTGGAATTTGTGCGCATCTTATCAAAACTTGTCAAAACCTAATATGAACTTGTGAAACCCCTATAAGAAGTGGGAATCAATACCTTGTTATTATAGCAAGTGGTGATTTTTGAATTGGAATTTGTGAAAATCTTATCAAAACTTGTTAAAACCTTATATAAACTTGTGAAACCCTTATAAGCAGTGGGAATCAATACCTTGTCATATTAACAAGTGGTGATTTTTGAATTGGAATTTATGAAAATCTTATCAACACTTGTCAAAACCTTATCTGAATTTGTGAAAACCCTTATAAGAAGTGGGAATCAATACCTTGCATTGTAGCAAGTAGTGATTTTTGAATTTTTGAAAATCTTATCAGCTGCACTTGTCAAAACCTTATTTAAACTTATGAAACCCTTATAAGAAGTGGGAATCAATATCTTATCATTGTAGCAAGTGCTAACAAGGTATTTATTCCCACTTTATTACAAGGGTTTCACAAGTTCATATAAAGTTTAACAAGTTCTGATAAGGCTTTCACAAATTCTAATTCAAAAATCACCACCTCCTACAATGGTAAAATATCAATTCCTTCTTCTGATAAAGGCTTCACCATATTGTATAGTGTTTCAAGTGTTTTGCTCAATTAAATACCCAACTCAATCAAGCACAAAGCAAATTTGGTGCAATAATCTTCTAATAGTATTATCAAAACTGGTACAATTCAATCGCAAGAATGACAGACTCCGAGGCCAAACCAATACCCATAGCTATTGATTACAAAAGAAGATGAAGAACACTAAGTCCATCCTATAAAACACTCAAAAAGAAAGATGAATTACAAATTAGAAATCCATGCGACTCTAAGTGTTGAAAAAATTTAAAGAGTATGATTTGTACCTTTAATTGTTGATATTATACTGTAAGCGGTGTATGATTCCTGAGCAAAAATTATTTGATTCTGAGTTTCCCAAAGTTCCCAACAAGTGATGCAGAGTCCTATTTTCCAAGACTCTTTAGCTATTAGACTCCTCAAAATTTCAAGCAACCAAGAAATGATATTACTTCTGAAAAAATCTATGCGCATGTCAGAAGGGAGGATCTTTTTCCAAACTAAATTTGCAAGCGAGCAGACATGACAAATATATATTTTTTGTGCCCTTTCAACAAAGAGAACATTGTTGGTCTTGTGTCATAACTCTTCGATGTCTTTCCACATTTGTGAGTGATCGTTGCTTAAAGAGGAGCCATATAAAAGTTCTTACTCGTGGAGCTACTGGCAGTTTCCATACCATGGTCCACTTTGACTCAGCTTTGTTCCAGTTTAGACATTCTAAGTGACAATATACAGGGCAGTATTGATTCTAGTAGAGAACGGGTCGGCAAAGCAATCTTTGGCACTGATGGAGGATACAGCCCAGTAAGTTCATCCAACCATTCAAAGAAATCGTGAACACCGAATTTAATAGTCTGAGTTCATCGTTTTCCTCTTCCTCCATCAAATTTTCCATTTCCACCTTTCGAAGTATGTGCTTTAAGGCACTATTTCTTCTTCTTCGACACTAGAGGTCACCGGAGAATCAACTTTCGTTGTTGCTTTATGTAACACCCTAAATTTTGATTAAGGGCTAATGAGAATTATTGAGAATGTAATCGTGGATTAAAGTTGAATTAATGTATATTTGTGACAATATTAATTAATATGTCATAATTGGTGAAAAATTGAAAGAATGGAATTATTGGTCATAAGTTGGTGATTAATGGGAAATTAATTGCTAATTAAGAGGAAATGAAATGTGTGATTAAATGGCTGATGGACGGATTAGATAAGTTAATTGGTGATTTATTGTATGTGAGCCAATGAGGAGTGGACACTTGGCAAAATTACATGTAAAGGGATTGGTGGGAAAAGTCAAATGAATTTTTTAGTGTTTTCTCTCTCCTTTCCTCCCTCTTTATACGTTGAAACTGATATGGGGAAGGGAGTGCAATCATTTTCCTTCTTCTCCAAGCTCATCTCTCATTTTCTCTCTCCCTCTCTTCGTCAGCCATTGTTTCCAAAAGGAAAGAAAGAAAAGCTTGAAAAGGTAAGGGGAAATGATCTCTAATGCTCAAATTCCATTCATTAAAGTTGTTCCTTTAGTAATGAGCTTCATTTTGATGGTTATAGCTTGTCTATTGGTGTTGGTTTGTGATTTTAAGAGATTGTGAAAGTTGAAGGATCAAGAAGTCCTTTTAGAAAAGTTGAAGAGGTAAGTGAAACCAACCTATCTATCTAAGTTTTGTGCTAAATGGAGTAGTTTTGAATTTTTAGGATTTATTGGCCATTTTTGAAAAATGATGATCATTGGACATTTGGCATGTTATTGGTATGGAAATGGTATATTTGGAATGTGTATGGATAGATAGGATTGATTGTAGAGTGAATGATTGAGTTTGGAAATGTTGGAAATTTAGTGTTGAATGTTGCCCAAAACCAAAGCATAATAATGGAATAGGATTTTGGTGGATTTGACATGTCCATTGGATTCCTTGGGTGTTTTTGTGTGAGGATAGCTTTGGTTGAGATTTTGGGTCAATTGGTAGCCTTTGGAAAAAATTCTGGAAAACTGTCATTTTATCTGCGTTTTCTGGGTTTTGATATGGTCACTCGAGTGATCTCGGGCTCACTCGAGTAAGGGATGAACATCACTTGGGTGTGGTTGGGTTCCACTTGAGTGATTCAATGAGATTCTTTGTTTTTCCTTCAGTTTCGGTGTTTCACTTCTGCAAAAGTGCAAGAGTGTGTCTCAACGCTCGCAAGCATTCCGTCTCACTCGAGTGCAAAGGCCAGTACTTGAGTGCTCCTCTTTCTTTGAAATTCCATTTGCTCTCGGGTTCTCACTTCCTGGACATCACTCTCTAATGCTCGAGTGAAGCATTTGGCTATCACTCGAGTGAGGTCCAGTATGCTCGAATGTCATAGTCTCTAAAAAAGTTCTTGTGCTCTCGGGTGCTCACTCGCTATCCTTCACTCTCTGGTACCCGGGTGCAGATCGTACCATCACTCAAGTAAGGCTATCTTCACTCAAGTGTCAGTGCCCCATCACTCGAATGAAGTCATCTTCACTCAAGTGAAATAGTGAAAAATGTCAATGTTTGTGCTTCTAAAAGGAGATCCCTGGGGTAGTTCTTCCAACCCTTTAGGGCTTTTGTTAGAAGCATATATGAGTGTTAAAGAGATATTAATGATAACCAATTTAAGTATTGTGAAGATATTAAGTATTAGACTAAGTAGTAACGCATCGTTCTTAATCATGACTTTAGGATTTTATATTTGCCCGGAGCAAAGAAGGCATGTGCCTGCTCAAGAATGGAAAGACAAAGGTAGTGACACTTTATCCTATATCATGTATATTGCATTGCTTGTTTGCATTAATCATTGAATACAGTGAAAGGAACGTGGCGTAAGCCCGATCTCGAATACAGATATAGTAAAGGGAACGTGGCGTAAGCCCGATCTCAAATATAGATACAGTTGATAGGATGTGGTGAAATCCCGGCCTTGAATATAGTGAGGGGACGTGACGAGAGCCCGGCCTCGTATATAGTGAAGGGGATGTGGCTGTGTGCTCGGCCTCGAATATTGATTGCTACATTGTGATATATGTCGACTTGCTTTGTATATATGCATCATATTCGTAAACTGTTGCTACTAGGATTCTCTAGAATCTCATTCTTTCCAAACAACATTTTTAGATAGGGCAAGTGGATCGATGAACAAGCAAGTGGATAAGGGCGATTAGGACTGCCGGCGGTAGTCTTAGTTAGATATTTTGGTTTTATACTGGATTGGTTATCATTTTGGATAAATGTACATATTGAATAGATCATAGAATTATAGTTTTGTGTAATCCCCGATATGGATACTGAGATGGGCAATGATGCCTTGTATAATATTTTGGATTAATGTTATTATCCCGGGTGAATGTCGGGAAGTGTGCTTACTCTGATATTATACATGTAACAAACCGAACAAGCCTATTGATTTTATGAATGGAATGAATGGAGATCTATTTGTAAAGATGTTTTAAAAATTTTTTAATTATCCCGAATCTCTTTTTCGATTGTGAAATGTATTTAAACGTTAATCACAGTCTTGATCGTGACAGGGGTTACACTTTTTCTGTTTCACCTCCAACGGTAGATGCAGTGGGGGTCAAGGTTTTAAAAAATATATATAAGGGCACTTTTATCATTTCATTTAAATTTCAAAAAAAAATGAATCATATATTAACATCTCTATGATATTATGAATATTCGAAACATTGTTTTGTCTTTTTCTACTTTTAAAGATTTTTTTGGGAGTTTCCTTTTTTTTTTTTTTTTCTTGCTTTTGACCAAAATATCCCGCAAGTGTTTGCATGCCTTATCTCACTGCAGGACTTCAGAGCATGAATTTCTGAAACACGAATTGAAGGCCGGCAATCGCGCAATTAAATATTTTTAAAATATACTCCTATATTTTAAAATAAATAGAACTCGTAAAAGTTTCAGATTCAGTGTCCAAATATTTTAACAGCGCCATTCTCAATTCCGAAATTACGATATTCGCTTACTCTTTTCTCCCCTGCTGCTTCTTGCATCAACAATTTCTTCAGTCATAGCCACAGCTTCCTTCTTAGTTTCTCCTCTATCCGCTCAGATTTATTCCGATTCTTCTCACTGAAAGTGTATCAGTTTTTACAACTATGTCCGTTTTCCCTCTCTAGTGTTGAACTCTTGTTAGAGAGAGAAACTGTGTCTGCTATATCCTCCGCACCACTTGCGTAGAAAATGGAGACGCTCTCTTTTGTTTCCAAAGCGAGAACTGCGCTTCATTCTGCGGCTGCAAAAGCCGAACGCGTTCTATCGGACTTGAAATCTGATCGAGGTTTTATTCTGCTGACACATAACAATTAACATTGTTCATTTTCGGCATTTTCCATTCAAAGTTTGTCGTAATCGTATGTTACATTTTATTCCCACCCTTCATTCCATTCCAATTTTTTTAGACTTTTCCCAAAATTTTTCGGCTAATGTTTTTTTTGTCTTTTTTAGGAAAATCTAAGTATTATCTATTAGCATTAACCCAATTGTTGATCCGTTTAGATCCCGATAAACAATCGCCCAACAACTTGACAAGCGAAGAAAAAGACGAATCTCCTCGGATTGAGGGCGAGTCAAAGGTAACGACGCTTAAAGTGATATTTGCTTGCGTTTTGGCTGTTTTGAATTTGGACGTAGAAGCAACATTTTACTATTAGCCATAAACTCGGGGTGCTTACTAACAAGAAAAATATGATTTGAAGCTCAGTATCCGACTTCTTAAATTCTCAGGTCGATCATTTACATTTTCTTTGCTAGCTGTGGCGGCGTGATAGTGCATTTTGATCACCAATAAAATGTAGCACTGTTTGTTTTTATTATGTTTGATTGAATATTAAGTGGGAATTGAACAAACACCCCCCCCCCAAAAAAAAAAAGGTCTTTTGATGGTCTTCGTACAACTAATTAGCGGAATACACAATTGTTGAAATTTGATTTTTGCAGCTGCGCAGCGATTTGAAAAAGTGGAGACATCCACACATAAGCATAAAGCAGGATTGGCAAGATAAAATAAAAAACATTCGGATAGGGAGAAAGGAGGTTGAAGATACAGATAAAGTTGGAGATACAGCGATGACTTTTCCAATCTATGATGAAAATCTATACATCCTGAATATGAAAAATGATATTGAGACCAAGGTAACAGGAATTTAAACATTCTAATTCAAGGCTTTACATTTCTGCTGGTGATAGGATGCACATAAACTAATCTCAAAGCTAAGTGGGCCATCAAATTCTTTGAGAAAAATATTGGCATATTCGCATTCATTGAGCGATTCAATTATACAAATGGATTGCTTTAATGACGTATGGTTTAAAAAATCAATTTAGGCTTCTGAAGCAACACCAACCGTTGAAGGCTTGATTGCTGCAACAAAAGACCCCATTCCTCCATCATCTGTGTTGAGGCAGTTGGCAATAGCTGTGGAGTAAGATATACCTGCTCACCCTTAACCTTTGCTGGCCAATTATGCTGCCTGTTCTTATTGTACTAAATTCTTTACTCTTGCAATTTATTTATACGAGAAAGATTACTAAAACGAACTTTCAAGCTCCTTGTTTCCATTGTTGAGAAATATTTTCATCTTCTGATACAAGTAGACCATTCTCTGAAACTTGTGGACCTTTTCTTCCAGGGATGGGAGGAGAGCAAGGTCAGTTAAAGATTTTACAGCTTCATCAGCAAATTCTTCTCCCGCTGGAGACAAGGGGGGCTTAAGTCTCCAAGCAGTGAAGGCCTTAGTGCTGGGTGGAAAGGAGGACAAAGTTCCCATTGACTTTACTAAAGATGAAAAATTTGGTTTTTTGATTAATTCTCTGTTTGATCCAGGTATATGGATGTTAGTGGCTTGCTGATAGTATAATTGTATTAATGAACTTTTTTGTTAACATATAAACTTCTTAATGCTTTATGTGGTGATCTTTCACTTCCATGGTAATATTTGCAAGATATTCGCAGAGGGAGAATTCCTCAAAAGGAAGATCAACTCTAATTCAGAGGAAAATTCCATAGCATCTTTGGCAAGAGATATTCATGGTGCCCCTCCCGAAAGCATAGTTGTGAAGCTAGCTGAAATCATTGGAAACTTCAGATGCCTTCAAAAAATGGCTTTGTTTTGGTGCAGGGTTGTTGTCGAAGTATGTGAAAATCAATAAAAAAAATTGTTGTTTCTTATATTGTATGAACAATTGGTTTTAATTTGCTTTCCCGATCCTTATGATTTATGATCTATTGTATTCTGCTAAAGCAAACGTTTATTGCTCTTTATGATTTCTGAGGTGTTGTGAATTCTTTTTCCCCTTGTTATCTTGTTTTTTTGGACAATATTATTTTATATTTTTCACTGGGTTTAATAAAGTTTCTTTCCACATTTTCCCCCCTCCTTTCTTTGATGGCAAAGAAATTCTGATCGAACTAAAGAAGTACATATGATGTAATATTATGTATGTTGAGAATTCAAACTCCTTTTGGAAACTTCTCAGTGCCTTTTGGTCATAAAAAGTTAGATTGATCATGAAAATTTAGAGAGCATGGCATTTTATTTCACCTTATTCTGTTCATGAATGGAAAAGAAGTTTTCCCTAGTGAACTGCTGGTTTGAAGCTGTAACTGGAACTGATTAAGGATGCAGTAATGACACTCTTGTTTTCCCCCTCCTAATTTGTTTCTATAAATAATTAGCTTCCCCCCTTTTATGCAGCTGAAAAAACTTTGGTCTGAGGAGCAACATATACCTGGAGTGCCCCTGGATGAGATTCCAGATCTTAAGTTGTGTCTTCTATATCAACAATTTCAAGTAATTAATTGTTGCATCTCGAGGAAAAGGCGCCGTTATATTGCCACTGAATCTCTGGACTCATTGATGGAAGGCAGTTCAATTACTAAAGAATCAATGGGCCATCGTGATAGCATTCCTAAAGCCCCTGTTTTATATGCTAGATTAAATACAGGGGAGCTCGTTCTTCGACTTGGTGCTGATTGCCCATCAGGGGATCTGACGTTGCTAGAAACTGGCGAGCCTGTGTACTCTCCGGTCATGCAGGTTGGTTTGATTACTGCATTAAACAAGTACCCATTTCATGTTACTCCTATAATTGAGATCTTTGTAAAAATAACATGTAGGAAGGACCTTTGCTTACAGAAGATCTAATCAAAGAAACAGAGGAGTTTGTGCTGCGGACTGGGAGGTTTGTTGACTGAGATCCATCTGACCCAGTTTATTATGTTTAAATCTAAAGCCTATTGATAAAGTATACTAACAGAAACCTAAGTTCACTTGCATATATCTTAAAATGATGATGTTAATGATGTGCCTGCCATTCCTTGCTGCATCAAAGTGATGAGGTTTTGGTGCTTGCCACATCAATTCCCTTTTTGCTTTATAACAACAATATTCTTATTCCTATTGGTTCAATGAGTTGACCAACTGATAGTATAAAATGTTATGTTTTGATATACTGATAATTATACTTCTATAGTTCTATTTCTTACAATATGTGCAACTTTTAAGACTGGCTCAGACATCTATGGTTGATCCACAAAAGATAGCTTCCATTTCATTTCATCTAAAATATAATAACTTAAAATTGCGTCACTTAGGGATTTTTTTGATAAGTTTTTTTATCTTCTATGATCAGTGTTGGTGCTGGGTGCTCTCAACTTCTCTCAGACATGCAGGCTTTCAAGGTCGGGCTTTCCCTTGAAGATAACTATACCAAAAATCTGAATGCATGTAATAATTTGAATGTGTCTATTGTTTTAATCTGTTTACTTTTTATCTACTTTCATGATTTAGGCTGCCAACCCTGGTTGTATTTTGGAAGATTTTGTGAGATGGCACTCTCCTCCTGATTGGTCAGAATGTGAACAAGATACTGAGGCTAAAGATTCTTCTGATGGTGGTGACTCTGGTGAGTCATTGTCCATCAGAGGTCAGCTAAGTCAGCGAATGCAAAAAGAAGGTGTAGTATCACATTTTTTAATAATTTATTCTTGTGTTCTGCAGCTGCAAAATTTTGTGGTTGAAAAATCACTATCACATAAGATTGTGAAGTGTGTTTTTTTTTTTTTTTTGCTTGGACTCAAACTGTTACTTCTTTTCACCTTTTCTGCAGTGAGAAAAAGATGTGATTGTTTATATGATTTACCTATCATCTTGTTAGTTTGTAGTTTGCTTAGCTGTCAAGAAAGGTCTGCTGAGATTACCATACTACTACACATTACTTATGCCAAAAATGTTAGGAATTTTTGTGTTTTAAACTCCTTAGCTTGTTTGACCTTATCTTAATTATTTATTGGAGAGAACATGCAAAGAATCTTTTATTTCTCTTATCAAAGGAATGACATAAGAAATTTATTAATTTATTTTCTTGTGAGATTTAGTTGGCCAGTGCATAATGTAACTGGCATGTGCCTAGGCCATTGCCGAATAATCCCATAAACACTGCCTGCCTACTTGGAGAAGGGGTTATGTCTCCACACCCTACGCAACTTCATTCCCTTTTTCCTGGGTAAAGATAGGACATCCAGCCAATCTCTTCACTGGTTCAATTGTTTCTCCAACTGTTTTTTTCCACTTTAGTGAAGGTTCTATTAACATATGTATGAAATTCAAAAGCTACTGTATATTGTTTGTCCTGTCTTCTGTAGTTTTATGCATCACAATTTGTATCTTTGTTGACTTCATGTGGATGGGACGTCTTCATTTTCTTTTTTCTTTTTCTCTAGCCCTTCAATGATTTTCTGGGATCCTTTGAAATAATGTCCCAAAGGCCAAGGTTAAGTTTCATTACCTGGTTTGAAGTTGTTGATTTAAGGCATTCACTGTTATGAAAGTGTAAAAGAATAAAGAGAAAAGAGAGGGAGGAGAGAGGGAACAGGAGGGAAGAGGAAGAAGAAGGAGAGAAGAAACCGAGAGAATGAGGGATTCCAAATTCTATTCATGCAAAACACAACTAATACAATGAGACTACTATGCCTTATATAGACAAGAGCCTCTGAACCCTTAAGCCAATTAATTCTTAACTGTTTTAACCACCTAACTAATCTAACTAACTAACTACCCTAACCCTCATTTAATATTTTCTATGATTTACATATCATTCACTTGCATTTTGAGTGGACTATGATGATATAGTGAAAATGAAAGTTATGGATAAATTGCTTCATAAAGCTTCATAAACTTTTGAGTTCGTGTACGAGTTAGAGAATATTACATCTAAAGATGATATTAAAAATTTAGGGTAAAAGCATCTTGAAAATTGTAATTAGTCAAAGTATCTAAGTTCTTACCTTCTTTTATGGGACTTGCTATCAGATTCTGTGACATTTTCTTCTTGATACATAATAATTAAATTTTATTTAGTCTGTCTTGCAAAACATATTCAGTTAGGCTTTTCTGACTTGCATTTTGGCTTGTATGTTTTGTTCGATACTTGGGCTCTATACGCACAACTGCTGTATGCTCTTGTGATATCATATCAGGAGACTTTGCTGAACTTCACTGCATGTTCTTGGCAGGTAATTTGTGGCGCGAACTCTGGGTTACATCTAAACCTGTACCAGCTGTTAAACAGACACCTCTATTTGATGAGGATTTGGCAGTGTAAGTCTAGGTATTAATTTAGTTTTTGTTGTTGGATCTATCTAACTTGAATACTTTTTACATTCATTTGTAGGGAGGGCATCCTACATGCTTTTGAGGACATTCAGCCTTCTGAACTTTTTAAACAAGTGTTTGTTTCTTTGGTGAGTTCTTTATTTTTGTTCCCCATGTTGGGGATAGAAACATAGTTGTCAGCCATTTTCAACAATGTGGACCTTTCAAAGAAGTTATAATATTGAACTCATACTTGGGTGAATTATTCTTTTATTTGATTTACCTATTCTTGCAAGTATCTGATGGTTGGAAGTTATAGTAGGCTTGTCTTGATGGACCCAATTAAGATCTAAACATGTTCCTTTAATTTGGGATCTGAGACAGAATAGCTGCGTGGTTAGGCATGTGAGCTGAGAAAAGATTGTTATGCCAATCAAACATGCCCCCATCAGTCACTATTTCCTGTTTGCCTGAGAAAGAGTTTAGAAATATATCTGAATAAAGAAATGGAGGCGAGTTGTATATTTATTGATAGGGTTACAAAATATATAATAGTTGCAATGAGATAATCATGGTGATATCGCACCCGTGATCAGATAATATAATTTTATGCAATGGCTCCTAATAATACGTGATGCTAATATCTTGATTTGTTGTGAAGTGTGTGGGCCCGAGAGAGGTGAATCTAATGATCTGTTAACAGCCTGTTGATTTTCTTAACCTGTGAAGTGCGGGTTTACCTCTTAACAGCTCAAAAGTAGATACAGAATCAATAGAATATTTGATGTTATTTACTTTATGCCTGCATGTTGAACTTCTTCAAGTGATTTTTGAGATAAACTCCATATGATAGTTGAAAGTTACAAAATAAATTATACACTCTAATTATGTCTTCTAATGAGGGAATCAAAATATTTAAAGAAACATTTGCGCTTCTCTAAGAACCTCCCAGAATCGCCATAGATCCTAATTTTTTGGATTAAGCAAAGGGATACCTTTATTTCACATCATTAACGGTGGCCTGATGAAAAAAGAACCCAAAACACTATATCATTTTCGGGTGACGTTCGAAGCAGTTACAAAGCAAGGCTATATAATTTCCTATATTTTGTAAAGTGAGGAACTTAGACACATATTAATGGACAACTTGAGAGGAATATCATATATGATAGAAGTTCAATTTGTTTTTCATTCTCCAAGTTGACTAGGCTGCATTTATACGTGGAGGCAAACTTTTAAAGAAAAAGGATTCTATTGTCAAACCATAGAATCAGTTTTGTGCTATGCTAACCATATTCTCTGCTTGGTTTATACAGCTTGGTTTAGGAGTTACATTGGCAGAGCCTTTGCTGTCTGGTAGCAGTGATTTCTCAAAGTTGTTCTCCGACTGCAAGGAGTACATAGTCGCCAGCTGTCAAAGCAGCAGTTGGAGTGAGAGACTTGATGAACTTTGCCAGGTCAGTACTTGCGGGATAACGGCTTATTTTATGATATTTTAATTTCTCTGAAAATTCTGGTAATAAACCATTACTGGTTGACGCCTTGGTGAAATAACCCATATGTTTCTGGTGTGGTGATTTCCAGAAATTTTATCTTAGCTAAAGACAATCTTTAGTTCTTTAAGTTTCAATCTGTGGGATTTGGTTTCTCATAAGGTAAAATGGTCCATGTTTTTATTTTATTATAGGGACCAATGTTAACGGAATGAAACTTGAGGGATCAAAACCTATGGTTTGAAACATAAGGGATCAAAATCAAAATAAAGGCAAACTTGAGGAATTAAAGATTATATTAACCCTTTTATCTTTAACCTATTTGAAGACTAATGATATAAAGATAGTTTGGCTGATACAAGTAGTAATTTTATTGGCCTGATCAAATCGTTCCATTGTGTTCTTTGTAAAATGCCTCCACCTTTGAGCCAATGGGATTTTAAAAATTGATCTCTGAAGACATGCTTCTATAGGTATATTATAATGGTCATTTTCATGATATAGGTATATCAAACAGTGGAAACAATGTTAACAAATCCTGAGGAAGCACTAATGATGATCAGACAGGCAGAAGAATCAACTAAAACTAGCGGCGAACTGAAGCGTCGGTTCAAGGGTATCTTTCGTGGCAAAGATAAACCTGGAAGAAAACCTGGATCTGAAGACTTGGTAGACTCTGAAGACAACTCAATTCGGCAATCCTTCTCGAGTTTCTTTGACAGCAAGTCATCTGTATTTTCAAAGAAGTCTTCTAAATTCAAAGACATTTCCCCAGGAGGGAAATCTCCCACTCCTGAAAATAATCAGACAGTCGTTTCGGCAAAGCTCTCATGAGCTTTCTTCATTTTATTGAGGGATAAGCACGAACAGCATGCTTCACCTTTTAATTTTCTTTATTACCTCTTCCAGCGGGTAACTGTAAATTTCCTTATTCTTTTTCCAAAAACTTGATTACTGAGTTCCATAGTGTATCAATACTTGTTTAATCACAAAAGAAAATCTAGATTTAGTTTTAGCCTTTTGTCCTTAATCAGTTTGATGTTAGTGGTTTTGATTTGGATTCATGAGCCTATAACGGGATTGTATAAAGTTTACGCATAATGCTACCCCTGGTTTTATTAGGGTAAAAGATAGGAAAACAGTTTTGAATTTGCAAATTTTTTTTTTTAAAAAATGAGTTGTAAATTGTTTATTAAGTTTTATCATTCCTTTATCAATTTTTGGTAACAAACCTGATTTAGAATTTTGTAATTTTTCAGTCTTTTTCTCTTTTTATTATATGGGGTTAATTGACAATTGACAATTTTATATAATTTAAAAACTGTAGTTAACCAAAACTTTATACTTCCTTATATTCTTAACATAAGAGTCAACTGACCATTTTTAGAGAAATTAAGGAAGTTAAATAAATTATTTAATCATATATATAATGTGTGAGATTTAAGAAGTTAAATAAGTTACTTGATATATTGTGTATAATTAAATTATATAAATATAAATATTTAAAAATATTTTAATTAGCTTCTTTAGTTTTTTTAAAATGTCAAATCAGTCTTATATTTAGTGTAAAAGGTAGTATATTAATTTACAAGTCATGAAAATTAATTTGGAAAAAAAAAGAATAAATATAAATACTTTAATGTAACTAATTTTATTTCTGTAATATCTCAAAAAAAAAAAACAATCAACTAGCTCTTATATCGTAGTAATTTTTAGGGTAAAGGTGGAAATTTGACAACCAAATTTTAGTCCTAATACAATTATGTTTATTTAGGTATAAAAATATACATAAAATTTATCAAGGGAGTAAAAACAACAATTCTGTGAACTCTCCCAAACTGCAGTCTCTTTTATGGGATCAGCTTCTCTCGTTTTCTATTGTTGTCTATTGCCATCCGCTGACTTAAAAAGCTCCGTTTTTTGTGCAAAATGATCTTGTGTCTTGACTCTTGTGAGTTTTAACTTGGGTGAGAGAGAGTGAGAGACCATATATTGTGATTTATGTGGGGAGGCCAAAATGAGGACTTTTTCATAAGGGATAAAGTTGAAGTAAAATTAGTTTTAATTTTTTTTTTTAAAAAAAAATCAGCTAAGAAAAACAAGATTTTACTGTAAAAACTTCAAAGAGATTTTGAGAATTGTTAAACAACTTTTTTAGTCCAAAAAAAACTGAGATAATATTTTTTTAAAAAAATTAAATATCCCCTCAATCTTTTATTATAAGTCTAAAGGTTAAAATATACTTTTAGTTTTTTAAGTTTACATGAAATATACTTTTGATCCTTTAACTTTAAAAAATACATTTTATATATTTTTAGTCCTTTAACTTTATATGAGATATACTTTTAGTCCTTAACTATAAAAAATATGTTTTGTATACTTGTAATCATTTAAGTTTACATGTGATATACTTTTATTTTCTTAACTTTAAAAAATATACTTTGTATATTTTTAATCCTTTAAATTTACATAAGATATACTTTTGATCTCTCAACTTTAAAAAAATATTATCTCATTTTTTTCAGACTAAAAAAATTTTGTTTAATAGTTTCTCAAAATCTCTTTAGAGTTTTTAGAGTAAAATCTTGTTTTTCTCAGTTAAATTTTTTTAAAAAATTAAAAATTTATTTTACTTCAACTTTATCCTTATGAAAAAAGTCCTTACTTTGACCTCCCCATATGAAATCCCAATATATCGTCTCTCACTCTCTCTCACCCAAGTTAAAGCTCATAATAGTCAAAACATGAGTTCATTTTACACAAAAAAACGGAGTGTTTCAAGGCAGCGGACAACAGTTAAAAAAAGGAGAGAAGCTGATCCCCTCTTTTGTGCGACCCACCTGCTGCCACCTCATCTCATCTTTCAATGCCTCACCTTCTCTCTCCAACACCATCCCGTCTCCTCTCCCACCTCCCTCACCGCCGGCCATTTCCCTTCTTCCTCTTCTTCTTTTTCACATATTGGGATCACATTTTCTCCATCTCTAGTGAATCCTGCTCTACGGTGGGATATTATCAGGATTGGGATGCTCACGCCAATTTCCGACGATGTCCTCTCGTGAACAAGCCCTAATTTCCCTTTTTTTCCGGCTAGCCTTGTCCTTCGACGGCGCCATTTTAGGTCTCGCCTTGGCCTATGCCGCTGTCGTATCCGTCCTCAAACTTACTGCTAACTCCGCCGTGCTCGACAAGCTTCGCGTCGCGCCTACTCTTTCTATTTCTGACCTTCGGTCACTTCTGGACAGTTCTGACTCTGGCGGCAATTCCCAAAACTGCAGCAACCTCGTTATTGTCCGTGGCACTATCGAGGCCAAGTCTGCCGTTGAGAGCGGCTGGAAAAGCTTAAAACCTAGTGTATTAGTTTCTAGCGCGATAGTGCTGTGACTATTCAGAGAACTCAAGCGCTAATGTTCTTCTACCACTGTTTATTGGAAGACACTTTTTTTAAAAGCAACTTGATAGAGATTGCTAATTTCCGCAAACATTCTAAAATCTATACTCTGTGGGGGTGAATTCACCATGAGCTTGAATTCTTGCTGAATTTCTAGTGGCAACAATGTAGTGATACATGTATGGTTGAATTGAGTGGTGGTCTCTAGATTGTTATATCGCTGATGAGGCAGAGGCTGAGGTAAATACGGTGATTAACATCAATTTCATTTAACCCGATCTATGAAAAAGAACAAGTGAGAGGAAGAAGGGAAATGACGACGACGGGAAGGGAGGAGGGAGAGGAGACGGGGATGATGTTGGAGAGAGTAGGTGAGGCATTCAAAGATGAGATGAGGTGGCAGCAGGTGGATCCCACAAAAGGGAAAAAAAAGAGTCGACGGCTTGGGAGAGTTAACAGAGTTGTAGTTTTTAATTCCTGTGATATAATTTATGTATATTTTTTCACTTAAATAAATAAAATTGCATCAGGCACCTTTGACTAAAACTTTGTCGTAAAATTTACGCTTTAACTCTAGTTTTTATAGGAGTTTTTTAATGGAGATTATGATTTAGGAGGTTGTTATTTAAGACTTAATAACACTTAACACCCCCCCCCTCTATATAAATACTTATATATATATAATATAAATATAATATAGATACAATAATACAATATAGTTTTTTAAAACAGACAAGTGCCATTAACCATGCTATGAAAAATTGCGTGAGACAAGTCCCCACCCCACGCGATGGAAGTCTGGAACCTCGAGCTGAAGATGCTACCGTTGCGGCGCGGCTCAACGACTAGAAAACGCCACTTGTCCCTAGAGTTGGGAATTCGGACCGAATCCGTCAAGCTAGCCCGTTTAGACCCGAGTCTTTTAAGGGCTGGGTTCATGATTTAGAGGCTAAAAAGAGAAGTAGGCCTAAAAGGGCGGGCCCTGCAGCCCTGAGGGCCGGCTCTTTTAGGCCCGTTTAATATTTTTTTAAAATAAATTAATAAATATAATATCATTATATCAAATTATCAATATGAGAGACACCTAAGTACCTAATAGAGTATTAATAACAAGCAAACATTTATTAATTGGTTTGATTTATTTTATTTTCTACAATGATTTATTAATTTAAACTTTAAAAAATAGTATAATTTAGACATTAGATGATTATTTCAACTAAAAATTTATGAGTTTTAAAAATAATGTATCTCAATTTAAATAAAAATAATAAATAAATTGTAAAACTTGAAAAAGAAATTTTTTTGAATTAAAATTAGTTTAGGCCCGGGCCCGTAAAGGGCCAGCCCTGTAGGGCCGAGGGCCTAAAAAATATTGTACTTTTTTAGCAAATGGGCCTAAACGGGGCGGCCCGTATTCCTAGCTCTACTTGTACCCCAACCCATTAATCCAATCCCAAATCCACTTGACTAAATGCTTGTTTGGAATAGTTTATTTTTGGATAATAAATGTTTATAAATCGTGATTCATGGTATACGAGGTAAGTATGTGAGAGAAGTTTTATCTCGGCTTACATAATAAACACTTATATTCAAAAAATAAGTGTTCCCAAACATGCACTAACTAATTCCTCCACTGTCATTTCTTCTTTTTCATTCCAACCATTAGATTCATCCACTATCTCTTCCCCATTTAAGTTCTTGTACTGACTAAATGTGATATAAGAAGTTTTCGCCAAGGAACAATATTGGAGGTTTTTTTAGGTTTAATGTTACCCTGAAAATTTCAAAATACATAATAATATTATCTCCTACCATTAAAAACTAACATCGACCTTTAAAAAATTAGCGTTAACCATTGACTTTTTAATAGTAAAAAAAGCAACATTACTCTATTTTAACACTTTTAGGGTAATATTGAATCTTAAAAAACTTTCAAGGTAATATTATTCCTTAGCTAAAACTTTCAAGACAAATTTTTATCTTAATCCTTTATTTTATATGATTTAAATATATGGACGCATACAAATATGCCATCCCAATCTCACCTAGATCTCATTCAGTCATGGTGGATAGTGTTGCCGTTGGGGTAACCAGCTATTGACGTTAATGCTTTAGACAAAAGTCTTATAGTAAGAATTTTTTTTGGGGGTCGGGGATGAGTTTATATTTTCTGTACAAGACCAAGTTAACAAATTAAAGATCCTCTAAAATAAAAATGCTAATTGTCGTGGAATTGCAATTCAGTGCTTTTCAGTTGTTTATTCATTAATTAGAGTCAACCTCAATCATTTATCTATTAACTAATTTTAGAAAACTTTTTTATGTAGGGTTAGCCAATTTCCATGCATGAGCAAACCTAAAGACTTTCCCAATAACACCAATCTCGCATTGATCATAGATCACCACAAGTTCAAAAAAAAAAAAAAAATTTGTATTTGAAGTGAAAGCAAGCGGTGAAAATTGCAGTCCGTGGTTATGCCAGTCTATCTATCATCATCGTCAACATTCTGTTCTTCGTTTACTTTGTCAAATCCGAAATACTTAGAGATGAGCTCTGGCACTAAGAAATTTGCTGTGAAGTATAGAAAGAGAAGCAGAGCACTGCAACGGAAAACATGACAAATCAACAATTACTTCAATAACCATTTTAAGAGCATATCAGATTTTCAGTATTATTAAGGAGGAAAAAAAGGCTAAAACACATAAAATTGCAATACATTTTGGATCAGTTACGTTGGACATTGCTTCTCAATCCTTTAATAGTTTAAAATAAGGACCCTAACGTTTTATGTTTTGACTATAAACTCCTTTACGGTTAAAATTAACAATTTTTGCCAAGTCAAAATTTTTATATTTTTAATTATAAGCGGTTTAATTTGAATACTTTTAAATACTTAAAATAAAATAGTTAAGTACTTAAAAATCTATTTAAAATGTTTATTTGATAACATCTTTTTAAATAAAAAATGTAAAAAGCTTAAAATTACATGTTAAATGCTACTCCTACTTGTTATTTTTTAAATAACATAATATATAATAAAAAGAATCAAATCCTAACTGACATTTTGGGGTAGACTCAATTGACAACAATTAGTAGCATGATTTCACGTACATCTACGAAGAGAGCACGCCAAAATTCTAACAGACATTTTGGGGTAGACTCAATTGACTACAAAAAGTAGCATGATTTCACGGACATCTATGAAGAGAGCACGCCAAAATTATAAGATCACGAAACATACAATACAACAAAATCAGAAAATAATCCAACTATTGGGCACCAAATAAACTCACATCATCACTCAATAGACCCTACAATTGCAAGCGAACACATGTTGCAGCCAAAAATTGTCTCCACGAAGGGGTCCTCTGCACTGATTTCAGCTCCCTTTTCCCTTTTTAATACCACCGCCCCCAAAAAAAAAAAAAAGGGAAGATTGTGTCTTTCTCTTTCCTATAACGATAAACAAATTGACACTGCAAGTATAGATATTTGGCTTTAACCCCAAGGATGATCACAAATCTCTCATTTACTAATAAAATTATATGCAACCGAATAAAAGTTTATGGAGCTTTTGCGTATTTTAGCAAAAAAAAAATTATCGGCATTATCAGGAAGGATAGCGATGAGAGATTAGATGAAGCAAAGAAATTAAGCAGACCTGGTTTGGAGGAAGACTGACATGTCGAGGGACTTAGGAGAGGAAGAGGAGGCTGCAATAACGACTGAGGAATGAGGAAGAGCCTTCCTCATTGCTGGGCTCTGTTGAACAGTTCTTGTCATGGTCGGAAATGGCAGATTGGTGGGCCTCATAAGAAGAAGAGACTGGTGGTGGTTGTGGTGGGCATTTAAGGGAAGCAGTGAGGAAGAGCAGTGTAATTGAGCAATGGAGTTCATTGTTAAGGGAATTGAAATCTCCTCAACTGAAGGAAGCTGTGAGAGTGAAAAGCTGTGAGTACATGAAAATATATTGTTTTAGCACCAAATTGCCACTTCGTTGGGTTCGGTTTGGTCTTGGCTGTGAGTGTGGATAACGTTTCGGGAGGTTGTAGATATTTTTCTTGTGGAAAGCGACACACGTCCTCAATTCATTTGCAGTATTATTCTCTTTCTACGGTTTTTTTTATAGCACTCTTTCTACGTTTTTTAATATAAAATAAAAATAGGCTTTTATATCAAATTTCATTTTGCTCCCGTCATTTTATAAAATATTTTTTTACATTAAAATTTTAAATATTGATAATCCCCACCTCACTAAACTTTTTATAAACATAATAAATATATGAGTAAAATACTCTATCATTCTTTGCACTTTGCAATAATTACACTAGTACAAAAAAGGTGTTTTAGACCAGGCCATTTAGACTGGTTGTAGTGGATTAGATCTAAAAGAAATACGCGATGGCATTTTTATAATTATAAATAACTTGGGAGACCGGTTATTGGGGAACCGGTCTTAAAAATAATTTTTATATGGTTTTAAGACCGGTTATCAGGATAATCGGTCTTAAAAGTCCACTTTTAAGACCGGTTGTTAGGGAACCGGTCTTAAAAATAATTTTAATATGGTTTTAAGACCGGTTTTCCTAACAACCGGTCTTTTAAGACCGGTTGTTAGGATAACCGGTCTTAAAAACCCTTATTTTAGACCGGTTATCTAATTAACCGGTCTTAAAAGTTTTCCCCAATATGATTTTCGCGCCGTTCCTCCTCCCGCTTCTCCCAATCTGAAATCCCTCCCAATCTTTTCTCTCCTCAGCCGTCGACTCCCCATCCGTCGTCGATGTCAGTCACTGTCATATATTCTGAATCGAGTCCGTCATCGCTCTTCGGTCACCTTCATACACTGCTTCAGCTGCTCGTGGTTGTCATTCGTTGGTCGCCGTCATTCACGTCTTCATCCTCTTTTTTGAGGTATGCTTCATCGTCCTCTACAATTACTATATAGAAGTTGTTACCTCCAGATTTGATCATCGGCCTAGGCTAGCAATGGGCTTAACTAAACAGTAGCTTAATATAAATTTTCTGGTGTGTTTGGTGTTTGGTATCCTTTGGCCCCCTGTCTGATAGTTTATTGTGTCTATATGTTCATTCCTTGATCGTTGTTGCGCGAGCTATAGTGCTATTTCATGAACTGCATTGCTGCGCTCTGATCCACTTATAGTTTATGTTGCCAGTATCCTATGAGATAGCCATGTCTATTATAAAGATATATTTGTATGGCTTTTGTTCTTGCCTGCTTTTACCAATGTTATAAGTTCCTATGATGATTTTCTCCTATCTTGATATTTGTTTATAAATGGATTATTTGAACAAGAAAGTTAAATAATTGTGTCCATGAATCACAACACATACCCGGAGAAAATTTCCCAATAAATATGATCATGCATAAGTGAGAGCCACTTAGCTAGTTGCTGCGTTTGGAAACTTGATGTGGGCACATGGATTCATGTTTGTTTTCCTAGAAGTTTATGGCTAAAAATAAGACATTTAAGATATGCACGCCTGATTCTTTTTGTTCATCGAAAAAAGAACTCTCTTTTTGAAATGAGAAGGGAAAGTGGAAACTAAACCCTAATATACTCTCTTTCCCCAATCCAATACTTGACATCTTTGTTTACCTTCAATTTCTGTACAAACTACATGACCCACATTTTTTTTTGTTGAACACATGACCCACATTTTAATTTCAAATAAAATTGAATAAGTTGCAGCCTAATTTATCAATTATAAAAATACAGAAATCGCCAACAAATCCCCCGTTACTAAGTGCCCAAAACTTATTTTTTAATCCATGGCACTTTAAATACAAACCATTGTACTGTACTTTTTGGGTGCATAGCACTGTTATGCAATGTGCACAAACTGCGCAATTCTAGATTCGAGAAAGTCTCAACACAGAAGGATGAACCCAAACAAATAAAATTATACAGCCTCAACCTCATCAAGGGAGGAAGTCAAAAAATATGATCCTTCACTAGCTGCAATCAATCTATGCATGAATGGGGTTGAGCTCTGGAAGCAAGTTGTATCCGTGCATGTCAGTGAACACTGAAACAAAAGAGCCCCTCTTTGTCAATTAAGCGTGATGAGTGCGTTAGGACATACCCAACACCTACAGGACCTCTCCTAAAAAGAATTAGGACCTCTCTCTATATTTGATTTCTTAATGGATCACAACTAGTGAACCTTTTCAATCAACACAAGAAATTATACACACCAACCCCTCTCCATCGCCTACAAATTGCCTCTCTGATTTTATTTTCTTTGATTACTTGCAATAGTAAGACAAGTCTCAACTCAACTTGCAAGCCCACGTTATCATTATGTAGTAGTTAAACTAGGTACTTGGGTGTAATGATTGCATGCTCTCATCATACTCCTGCCTTTTCCAGGGAAAAAAGTAGAAAACAAAAAAAAAAGGTGTTGGAATATATGGATTGTAGTTGGATACAAGCCAAACGGACGAGTATTGAATATGATGTTGGCGTGAGGGGTTTTTTAGACTTTGCAAAAAGAAATGCCGATGATGATAGTAGGATATTTTATTGCCCTTGTGTAAAATGTTTGAATGAGAAGCGATTAAGTACTGTAGATATATATACACATTTAATTTGTGAAGGGTTTTGTAAGACGTATGTAGTATGGGTATGGCATGGTGAACAATTAGAAATGCCGAGTGCATCTCAACAGGGGGAAGTGACTTGTGATGATAATGACACGGATATGGATGATCGGATAGAGGATATTATTCGTGATGTAGGAGAAAGGCTTTTGAACAATCACATGCATATGGTAATATGTGCAGTGATGCTGAGAAGCCGCTGTACCCGGGGTGTAAAAAATACCAATTGCTGAATGCTGTATTGAAATTGGTAAGCTTGAAAGCACGGCATGGATGGAGCAACAAGAGTTTTTCAGAAACGCTTGAGGCCTTTAAAGATATGCTTCTTGATGATAATGTGTTGCCTTGTCGATACTATGATGCTAAGAAAATACTGTGTCCACTAGGGATGAAGTATAAAAAGATCCATACTTGCCCTAATGATTGCATATTGTATAGAAAAGATCATAAAGAGAAGGAGCAATGTCCGATATGTGAAACTTCGAGGTATAAATCAAATAAGGGCCCTGCAAAAGTGTTGTGGTATCTTCCAATCATTCCAAAGTTCAAGCGCCTATTTGCTAATGAAATTGATGCCAAAAATTTGAGATGGCATGCAGATGAGCGGATTTCTGATGGAAAGCTTCGACATCCAGCTAATTCTTCTCAATAGCAGAAAATCGATCAATTATTTCCTAGCTTCGGTGAAGAACCTAGGAATCTCAGTCTTGGGCTTAGTACAGATGGTATGAATCCTTATGGTAGCCTAAGCAGTATACATAGTTCATGGCCTGTTATGTTGGTAATTTACAACTTATCTCCTTTGTTTTGTATGAAACGAAAGTACATTATGTTGTCTATGTTGATTTCAGGACCAAAGCAACCCGGAAATGACATAGATGTTTACCTAGAACCCTTGATTGAAGACTTGAAAGAGTTGTGGGATAAAGGTGTCGATGTTTTTGATGCGAACAAGAAGGAGACTTTTAATATGCGAGCAATGATCTTTTATACTATAAATGACTTCCCTGCATATGGGAACTTGTCAGGATATAGCGTTAAAGGCCACAAAGCTTATCCGATATGTGAAGAAGGCACATGCTACCATCAACTTCAACATGGAAGAAAAACGGTTTACCTTGACCATAGGCGATTTCTAAGACGAAGCCACCCTTATCGTAGATTAAAAAAAGCTTTTTTCGGTGGCTAAGAGTTTGAAGATGCTCCAGAGGCATTGACTGGGGAGAAAATTTATGAAAAGGTGAAAAATATCAATACTATGTTTGGTAAGTCATCAAAGAGTAGAAATGAGAAAAATATATGGAAAAAAGGCCTGTCTTCTTTGATCTTCCATATTGGCGCAATCTTGACATCAGACACTGTATTGATTTCATGCATGTGGAGAAGAACGTATGTGATAGTATTGTTGGGACACTGCTCAACATACAAGGAAGTTCTAAGGATGGCGTGAAGGCAAAATTAGACTTGCAAGAAATGGGAATACGAGAAGATTTACATCCAAGGCCATACGGTAATAGAACGTTTTGTCCTCCAGCTGCTCATACTTTGTCTAAGGTTGAGAAAAGAAGCTTTTGTGAGTGTTTACATGGCGCTAAAGTTCCCTCAGGGTATTGTTCAAATTTTAAAAAGCTTGTATCGATAAAAAACTTGAAGTTAATAGGGCTAAAGTCTCATGATTGTCATGTCTTAATGCAACAACTACTCCCAGTAGCTATTCGAGGCATTGCCGAATATGATCTTCAACACATATTGACTAGACTTTGTTTCTTTTTCAATGCCATTTGTTGTAAAGTCATTGATACGGAAAGATTGGAGGAATTGGAAAATGAAGGATATATGATCTTATGCCAGCTTGAGAAGCTTTTTCTTCCTTCCTTTTTTGATATCATGGTACACTTGATTGTTCATCTAGTGAGGGAGATAAAGTTGTGTGGCCCTATCTATTTCCGGTGGATGTACCCAATCGAAAGAACTATGAAAATACTAAAAGGGTATGTGAAGAACCCCAATCGGCCTAAAGCATCTATTGTGCAAAAATATGTTTCTGAAGATGCTATGGAATTTTGTCAACATTATTTGTCAAATGTATGACATATTGGCCTTCCTAAACGTCATGATCAAGAAGGAGGTAGACGCGGGGCAACAATAAAGAGCATAGATGCTGATGAATTGCAACAAGTCCACTTGTACATCTTGAACAATGTTGATGAAGTTCAATATTACATGAATGCCCATAAAGAAATTGTACGGAAACAAAATAGTCAAATGACTGAACAAAGGTTAATTAGGGAGCATAACAGAACTTTCGCACATTGGTTCAAATAAAAGGTTGACGGAGAAGAATGTGTTTCTGATACAATAAATTGGTTAGCACGTGGTCCTGAAGTTGATGTCATAAGTTGGACTTCATTTGTGATCAATGGTTATACCTTTTACACGAAGTCCCTAGATGATAAGAGCATCGTCCACAACAGTGGTGTTGTATTAGTGGCTGAATCTATGCACTTCTCTAGTTCGAAAGATAAGAACCCTACATTGGCTGCCATACCTTATTATGGGGTGATTGAAGAGATTTGGGTGGTTGACTATGTTAAAATTAGATTTCTCATTTTCAAATGCAAGTGGGTTGATGTCAATAATGGTGTGAAGATTGATAGGTTAGGATTTACATTAGTAGATCTGAATAGTAGAAGTTTTGGAGATGAACCTTTCATTATGGCAGATCAGGCGCAACAAGTGTTCTATATCACTGATCAGGCAAATAAAATGTGGTCTGGAGCTCTCAAAGGAAAAAGGGTCGTTGATATTGACGAGAAAAGTCACTCAAATTATGATCTTCTTGAGACTCCTTCTTTTTCCAGGGGTTTACCAGAACTGAACGAAGAAGATGAAGCAGATAATGCGCACAGCATAAGAAATGATCATCACGAGGGAATATGGGAGGATATCTCTTTATGATACTACTTTGACCTTAACTAACTAAAGTAATTATGATTATGATTTATATCCGAAGAATATGTTTAGTTATTTTATCGATATAGTCTTCACATGTCATAGCTTAGGATTTATCTTTCTTTGTTGTCGTTACAGGAAAATGACGAATCCCCAGCATCCTAGTGTAGAGGATCAGCCACCTCCTACACCTCTGAGTCAGCCACCTAATGCTCAAGAGAGTCAGTCATCTAGTGCTCAGCAGGGTCAGCCAGCTTGTGTTAACCAGGGCGAGCCTAGCAATGCTCCAAGCCAGGGTCATAGTGAGCCCAGTAGCCAGTCTGTACGGAGGGGTAGACGTGGCACATGGTTGACAGATGTTTCCATCAGTCGGAGTGCAGGCCAAAAGATACCGATTGAGTTTGATAGACATTGGAAACCAATCGGGCCTAATGCACAACGATATAGGAGTTTCGTCGGCCTCCTTGCACGTAACAAGCCGAGCATCTTGATAGAGGAGTGGAGAAATGTCGATACAAAGGTGAAGCAGCATATTTGGGACACTATTCAGGTATACAATTCTCTTCTGTATGTAATTAATTATTATCAAATGTCACAAATTTGTCACTTACTCCTTCAATGCATGCATTTCAGCTCACTTACGACGTTCCTCAGAGTGAGATCTTGTACAACAAGACGATGACGTATTGTTATGAGCGTTGGAGCAAGTTTAAGATAAATCTGACCAACAATTACATTCATATTGAGGTGAAAGATGGTCAGCCCCGTCCTAATCCATGTGACCAGTATACATTTTTTGATCAAGCAACTTGGCAAGAATTTGTTAGGCTTTGGACTACTCCAGAATCTTTGGTTAGTTGACTTATTTTTTGTTTTATTTACTTAGAAATTATTTTAATTGATTATAACACTTTCCTTTTGTATCATTTCTTATTCATAGGCAAAAAGGAAAAAAGCACAAGAGAGTGGTAGAAAGAATGATTGCCCTCATACAATGTCTCGTGGGGGTTATGCAAAGGCTAAAAGAGACTTGTTGGCGGCCAAACGGAAGAGATTGGAAGAAGCATCTCAATCCTATCCTTCTGTTCTTCTTTCTCCGCCATCTCCGATTCGTCGAGAAGAAAAATGGCAATTTGCCCACCAAAAGAGGAGTGGGACTTATACGAGTGAACAATCTCGTATAGTAGGTGAAAGAATTGTAAGTATATATCGTTATTGTAATTAATTACATAAGAAACGTACATTATTACTTATGGTTGTTATTTTGTATTATCTTATAGGATGAACTTAGAAAAAAACAAGTTGAGGGCTCTTTTAAGTCGGAGGGCAGGAATGATATTCTAACAGTTGCTACTGGCAAACATGAGCATCCAGGCCGTGTCAGGGGAGTTGGATGAGGGGTAGGGATACGGGATTACTTTGGAGCCCCCGTACGCCATTCCTCAAACATCGTGACTAGGGAGGAATTGGAGACTATGTTGGCCATTGCAAGAGCAGAAGCAAAGGCCGAGGCTGAAGCATCATTTGATGCACTTTTAGAGACCCGGTTGAGCAAGATGAAAGAGGAAATAATAGTGTTTATGAGCTTAAGACAAGATACCAGTGCTCCCCAACCACAATCGATTGATCCTAATAAGCAGGGCACTAAAGGTAGTTGTTGCAACATCGGGCAGTCATCAGAGGGTCCTAACCCTGAAATTACTGAGCTTTGTGATCTTTTTGTCGAGGATCCTCTGAGACGGTTAGTTGCACGGGGTAGTGTGTATAACCTGGGATCAACTGTCCACCATCGACAAATGGAAGGTGATCAAGTCCGAGTGTCAGTTGACGAGGTGATTATTACAGATGCACCTGTCCCTATCCCTTCTGATGAATTCAAGATCGTTAGTGATGTCTTGGGCACATTCATCTTGTGGCCAATAAACCTTGTTTCTGGTCGAGATAGTCCGATCAAAGCCCCACCAAGTCCAGCTCCCTTCACTCAGCAAGAAGTTTCACAGCCTCCATTGTATATCATGCAACAAGTGATTCTGATGGAATATGATACATCCTTCAAAACAAGAGAGTGGCCTACGGATTCAGTTGTTGGACAGTCAGGAGTGACATGCTATCTTGAGAGGGATGATTTGATGTCCCTGGTAGCTCCTGGACAAAATCTTACGATTGGGATTGTCCAATTGTTCTTAATATAAGTAGCTTCTGCAATTCAAAGTAAATATTTTAAAAGTTTCACCATTTACCTTTTATTTATGTGCTTGCGTTATTGTAGGTACATGCATCGTAGGTTGGTCTCCTCTGGCAAAAGTGAAAAATTTGGATTCTTACGCCCCCATCACATCCAAGAGAAAGGGACCACTGCTGCTAGTAGACATAGATACTTGTCAGAGAGGCTTAGTGAAACTGGAACTGAGTGTTTCTTAGCTCCATATGTGCATAGGTAAGAAACAAACTGATATTTTATAATTTATATAATGTTTTATGTTTGCTTAATATTCTTCTATTTTTTTCGGTGATCATTGGCAGTTGCTTCTTCTATGCAAGAGTAGTTACACTGTCATCCTCTTATGTTCCCTCCACTTTAAACCAGGGAATGATTTGAAAAAGACCATGAATTCGTTAGTTTTCTTGCATTATTACCTTTTGTATGCAAATTTTATGGAATTTGTGTAAAACCAATAACCTTTGTCATTGTGATGATCATAGGGCTATCCGGACATTCCTACACAGTGCTTGTGGTAAGCATGTTCGTGATTTAAAGGACCCTACATGGATCATGCCAAAGGTTAGTACATATGGATTTGTTTAAAGAATGTAATAAGACATGCCTGTATATTTGTTTTAATGATATCATGTTTTTTCTCAGAACTGTAGGCAACCAAAGGGGTCCAACTTATGTGGTTTTTATGTTTTGAGACACATTTACAATATTATCACTCTAGGCACGACTGATTTTAGTCAAGAGGTAAATTTATATTTCAGAACTTTTATTTTACTTTATTGTTTTTAAGTTACTAAGTCAATATTTCGTCTGGTTTTGATGTTACAGATGTTTGATCTTGCTGATCCCTTTCCTGAAGAAGATATTGATTTCATTCGCACATGTTGTGCTGAATTCATCTATGAGCTATTACAAAAATAGTGAGTTTTTGAATCCAACGTTACATTGTACATTATTGAATTGTGATGGCTGTGTCCTGGTGTTTTTGTATCTATATGATGGGTTAATTGTGGCAAGATATTGCTCCTAGAATAGGATTCTTGATGAATCATACTGTTGCTTAAACTTAAACCTGTTAAATGTTCATGTATATAAGATTCAAGAAAATGATACTCAATTTAATGCCTTAATTAATACAGAATACTTGATTATTTGGGTTTTTGTACAGGACATAATTGACGCCAAGGGCTATTTGAAGCAAAGAGGAATTGAGGTCAGTGTCAGCTGAAGCAATGATCTCATGAACATGGTTCATCAAACTTAGAATCTGGCTTATCACAATTATCTGATTGAAAATTATCACCTGTATATTTATCTTGATAATTCTATTCAAAATTGATAATTGTGAAAGTGAAAATCTCAAAGTAAAATTAGGTGGAAGAAAGGTTAATGTCATTTTGCTTTTGTTGGTTCTTGCGTGTTTGCTCTATTTCATTCTCTAATTCTTAAAATTATTTACATGTTTTTTATGGCATGTTCATTTCTTTGCTTGGTTCTTTTCCCAGAAACTTCATGTTTGGTGTAGGCAACCAAAGGGACACTGGGGACAAGGGAAGGTACAATCAACTTCAAAAGAAGAAGCTTTTTGTTTTACTGCTGTCATTTGGTCATCGATCCTTACTGTCTAATTGCAAATGAATCATCAATGTATGACTGTATTGGCTTGTATGAACATTAATTTGTTGCTGCTATAGACTGCTGCTTTTGAATTTTGAAATTGAAATCAGTGATTGTTATGTACTGCTATTAAAATTGGAGCATTCTGTGCGTGTACATATAATAAAAGGGACGTTTTTAAAAAAAATGAAGCTTTAAGACCGGTTGTAGTCACGACCGGTCTTAAAAAGTACTTTAAGACCGGTTGTGGGAACAACTCGTCTTAAATGTCTGACCTTTAAGACCAGTTGTAACAACCGGTCTAAAAAATAACAGATTTTTTGGACCTGCTGTATCAAGACCTAATACAGAACCGGTCTAAAAAGTCATTTTTAACCGGTTTAAAAAGTCATTTTTCTACTAGTGTTACATAGATCTCTTTCTCTATTTTGAAAGTTATTTTTTGAGTAAATATAAACGTTTAAATAATTTTTAGGTTAAAGAGGTTTTATCAAAACAGAATTTTGAGAGTTAAACTTAACCGTTAACTAATACTCTGGGTGGATAGAAATAAAATCTCTAATATATATGAAAAGTTTGGGTAACATCAAAGTTATTAAAACCAGACCGGCTATTAAACCTGTCGGGGTATTGGGTTAAGAGTCAGTGGGTCAGATTAGAGTCAAACCAGAATATGCCCGAGGCCAAATTGGTGAGGAAGTGAAGATTTAGAAGTTATTAATATTAGATTATGAAGAAATTTAAAAAAACAATTAAAAAAAGAGAACCGGGTTGATTGTAACAACTAGGGATGGAAATAGGCTAGGCTAAGCTAGGCTTTACCTATATAGGCCTGAGCCTGCAATAGAATTTTAAAGCCTGGGCCTAAGCCTGTATGTAGGCTTCTCTTTAAGCCTGAGCCTGAGCCTCCAAAAGGCTTGACAAGGCCTGAAGCCTGTTTAAAAGCCTACTTAAAATATAGGTCTTTAAATAGCCTTTAAACTTTATGCATCTAAATTCATATATAACGCTTTCACACTTATTTAAAATATTACATTATGTCTTAAAAGCTTAGTATCCATTCTCATTGTAATATAAATGTTTAGTAAGGAAAAGAAAAGAATATCTAGTGATAGCAATTGTTCGAGCAAATAAGAATAAGAAAAACTAAAGTTTGTTGAATAATGAGATATATTTTTTAAAATTGACCAAGAATAACAAGTAACATATAGATTTTATCTCTTTTACTGTTCCCACATAAATTGGGACAAACTCGTCCTACTAAGATTATAATATTTCATTTGGCACTAAAATAAACTCATATAAATTATTATGCTTTAGTGGACGATGCAAATCAAGAGAGAGGGAATAAGTTAGCATTGTCATCTCAAGCAATCAAAGAGAAGAGAGATGGAGGTTAATAATGATTGATGCAAAAGTTAGGTTTGAGAATAATAACGATGAAATGTGAAACTTAAAATTAAAGATAAGTTGGTAAATTTATAAATAATTTATACGATTATTTAGATGACATTATATATTCTTATATTATAATATAAATTAGAAAAGTTAAATAGGCCAAGCCTGTAGGCTTGTAGGCTAGGCTTTATGAAAATAGGTTTGGCCTATTTATTTAAATAGGCTTGGCAATAGGCTTGAGTCTGAGCCTAAACCTAGCCTATTTACTAAATAGGCTAGGCTAGGCTTTATGTAGGCTAGGCCGTATAGGGGCCTAGCCTATTTCCATCCCAACCTCATATAATTACCATATAATTAATCACTTCAAATAAAGTAAGACATTAATTAGTACTACACAACAAACAACATATCAAAGAGGCTTTGTCTACGGTGCAAATCACAGTATGTAGCTGAATATTTAAACGAGGCATACGATTGATATCAAATCAAGTCTCGTACACTTTCCCCTTAGTAACACTGCTTGAACTCTCGCTTGGGAAAAATTATAAATATCGACAGGGTGAGTCACATGGACCCCGTAACCACAATTCCATTTTAACAGGTATGCATAGACTGATTACGAGATAGTTAAACGGGAAAAATATACATTCATATAACAAAGTCTATATAGTTTTCCAAAAATATGGTTCAAGAGAATCATTCAAATGCATAGAACTCTCTCAACTATCCTTATAACCTTCTTATAACAGCTGATAGAACTCATGAGCTACAACATATAATAGGATTTGTCTCTTTGACAAGACTACACCAAACTCTCCGATAATGAGGTGTAACCCGACAAAAGGCTATAGAACTCATATCAGACCATGAATTCCCTTTTCGCCAAATATGGAAAGGTTTCACTTGTCCCTTGAGCTGACCCTTAACCCGGCTAAAAGAAAGGGTGATACCAAGGGTTCCGAGAATGTCAAAGCCATCCACTATATGCTAGTGGCAGTTATACCACATGGTATCAAAGAACCAAACATCCCCCAGTCACAACTCACCACATTCGACATCTCAACATCACAAACTTCAATATCAATAATTTATTCTCATATATTCCATATTCAATGTTATGCATCATCAACATTAGAATTTCAAGATAAACAGTTTGAACCCACGTACCTTAAAAGTTTACTCACAACTACATTTCATATATATACATTTTTCATATGTAAATTGCGACATATACTTATATCATTTGAATATGAATATACACTTATAATCACCTCAACAAGCATACAAGGTAAATTGGAAAGTGGTTATCTCAAGTTCTTGACACAACTAAACTTGAAAGAATTCAAGTTTAACAAGTTAAACTCAAGTTCACTCTACAATAAATATATAATTACGTGTTAATAACTTTAATAATAATTGCTAACTAATACAAAATCGCAAGTAATAACCCCCCATAATTGGCTCACTTTAATCTTCTTAGAAGAATAACGACAATTTATCTATTCCTCAAATTCCTTTCAAATCACAAATCCTAAATATTTTTAACTTTATTTCACTTGATAAAATCTTTAACAATAATTCTCTAATCACCTTAACAATCCAATAGCCATAAAATCATCAATATCGACATCCTAGATCAATTAAATCTCTTTTCTAGCATAACCTAATTATTAAACAATATATGAAACCTCCACAAAATTAAATCATATCAAACTCTAACTTAAATATCAAATCATAACTTATAATTTCATGTAACTTAAAATCTACAAAACTAAATCGATTAAAATTTCAATAATACCTCCAATAACCCAAATAAATTGTTTAATCCAAATTTAATAGGTCAAAAACATCCCTAAGGTATACTTTATGATATGTTTTAAAAGAAATTAATTATAAAATCATAAAACAACTAAATGATAAATCTAAATAAATTAAGACTAGCTATTAATATTCCTCTATCCATATATAGTCATCTATTGTCAAAACTCAAAACTCTCTCAAAATTCTAATCCTAAAACTTTTACTAATCAGTACATTATTACCACCAATAAAAAGATAAAAACATGTAGAATAATTTTTATGAAGAAAATTTGATAAGAAGTGATTTTAACTATCAAAATTATCTAAAACTTTTGAAACCTTACCTAAAATGGTCAGGGAATCATAGCCTCCGGTCCTTGTCGCCAATTTACTAATGTTGGGGAATTAAAGTTGCGGGGCGTGTGATAGAGCTTAATATTTATATATTTGTATTAATTAATCTTAGGTTTTTGTGGGACTTAATTGAATATTTTGGGTAAAATCAAGTGTTAAAGTGAGATTCTAGTGAAAGGATAATTTGGGAATTAAAGAGGTTAAATTGTTAGATTTTTAATTAATATTTTTTAATCCCATTATTTATTAATTATGAGCAAAAGATACTATCTTTGTGAATATAATTTTATAGGTGATGGCATGGCACAATACTTATTTAACCTAGAGAGAAATGAATAAAAGAAAGTGGGGACCATTTGTGTATTAAGTGGTTGCTGAATTGAAATGAGAAGGGAGCTAGTTTGGACCGAATTGAATTGAGTGAGAAGAGGATGAAACAAAGGGAAGAGCAGGGTTACAACAGCTGGGCTGGAATGGGTTAATTGAGAGAAAAATAAGTTGGGCTGAAATGAATAAAAGGAAGCAGCCAATTGGAGGAGGGCTAATGTTGAACCGAAGGGAAATGGAGCTGGACCGAACACAAGAATGCTGACCGTGGAAGGAGAATTGAAGAATTGAATACAAGACAAAGGAGAGCTGAGCCAAAAGGGGAGATGACGTGATGAGGTAGGCCAAAAGGATTGAATTGATCTGATGAAGAAAGAGCCACTGTTTTGGACTGAAAGGAGAGAATGGAAGAATAAAAACAAAAGAGGGCTGGTCCATAAAAGCGGCTAGACCAAAGTAATATTGAGAAGTTGATGTAAGCAATAGAAATGGTAAAAGGAAGGAAATAAAGGGTTTGGCGGCTGGAGTTTGAGGGGGAGCGACTGAATAAAGAAAAAGCAAGTCCGAGTGTGAAAGGAGGAAGCGACCGAAATGAAATAGAGAAAAGGCAGCAGCAGAAATAAAGAGGAAGGGAGAAGAGCTGATCGAGTGTGAAAAGGATGAGGAGTATTGCGGCTGTAGGAGTGAAGAGTTGTTGACCAAAAATGAATTAAAGGAAAAAGAGGAGCTGTTGCACCGAATGGAATTGGAAGCAAGAGGCGTTGTTGCTTAAAATTAAAGAGCTTTTCGGTGCTGTATCTTAATTCTCTATGGCTGATTCTTTGTCCTTCCATCAAGCTTCATCTTCCTCTTTCTCCATGAGTAGCTAAGTCTTGGTGATTTTCTTGAGTTGGGTAATGGTTTGAGCTTCTAAACTTCAATGGAATTCCTTAAGCTCTCTTTCTATTTCATAATTGTATGGCTTGGTAAAGTATGTTATTATGATCTAGATTGTTCTATGCCAAGTGAATAAACTTGGTAGTTGAGCTAGGAGTTGATTAATTAAGCTTTGTACGATTCAATTTAGGAATAGGTTGAGTTGTTTATTCCGAATTGGTTAAGTGGATTGTAAATGACTAAACTAAATGTTTTGAACTTTTGTAATGATAATTATAGGCTAGAATTGGAAGTTGATTATTCATCTCCTTGAGTCTAAATTATTTGGTGATATTCATTTAATTGCTTCGGTAGAATGAATTAAATGATTATTGCAAGTATGGAGCTGGTGGTAGCTTAGTTCCATCCTCTTGACTCATATCATTAGCAAGCAAGGAAGACTAAAACCTCAACCCAAGGGAATCCCATTTTATCATTATATTAGTTAATCGAATTTATCTTGTTGTTAGTGTTAATTTCAATTCCTTTTGCTTCTTTGTTTTAAAAACTGAAAAATACAAAAATATTGTTTTAGCTTAGATTACTTCATAGTTTTAAAATCAATTTCTCAAAATGATTTCTCACAACTTTAAGGTTTTTATCACTTTACTATTTAGGAACTTGGAAATTAATCTCCTCACAAGAATGACCTAGGTTGAGCTGCTATGTTACATATTTAAAACCTAGTTTTATTTTGAGAACTCACACGACATAGGTTCATCAAATTAGGGCGTGGTTATTTATTAACCCCCCACCGACTCAGACAAAAATGCCACGTGCCCCTTTTTTTGGTATTATTTTATTATGTTATTTTATGTTTTATATTATTTTATTATTTTTATTTTATTTTTTGTTTGGTCTTTTTTTTATCCGATCCCGCTTTTCTTTTCTTTTTTTTCCTAATAGCTACCTGCTAAATCCATTTTTTATAGAAAATTATTTTTTAATTATAATTGCATCCTAAAAATAAATGTGGATGTTACATTGATGATTAGACCGAACCAGTTTATGGGGGCCGGTTTGCCGATTTTTATGCTGAATCGGTTGGTCCAGTTCGGGTTTAATAACCATAGGCAACATGTATTTTAAATTTAAAAGAGGCTTATATACATTTTTAAAATAGAAGAGATATTTCTGGAATCTCTACTACAAATTCACAAATATATATTATGCTTAATAAATACCGATTACAATAAATAAACGTCATGTATTTTGAGGCGAAGGTAACATAAGAATATATAACTCTAAATTTAAAAGATAAATATGCATATCGTTATGTATTGAGAGGAAAAATTTACAAAAACAAAAACGTAATAGTTGTAGTTATTAGCCACCATTTATTTAGGGACAAAAATAACATTTCTTATAAAACAATTGTCATGTAATACTTACAAATGATTTGTCTTCCAACCTTATGTCAACCAAAAAACAAAAACACAATGGTCGTAATAATTAACCGTGAAATATGAATGAGAAAAATGGCATTTCTTAATAAACAATCGTCATGTAACACTTTCAATCAGGCTTATGGAACCCAGACCAGACTGGTCAGTCCGACCCAGAAACCGATGAACTGGCTGGTAGACCAGTCCGGTCCAGGTTCCAATTTTAAAAAAAAATTATATTTCTTTTAGAATTTCATACCAATAAGCCTAAAATCTTCAATTTCTCACCGGTTTGCCCTTGATTTAGCTCCGATTTGGCCCCAATCTGACCTACTGACCCTTAACCCAATACCTTGACCAGTTCAGTACCCGGTTTGAGTTTTAATACCTTGCTTTCAATCGATCTATGGTCCCCAAGTGCTAGCTTAGAAGTCAAAACCATTCGTAATATCATTGGACCTCTATTTAAACTCACCTATTTGTTTTGATTCTTACTATTTTTGTTTACCAGCCTCCTCCTTTTCTCTTTCATCATGTTAAGACCCCACAGAGCTCTTCCTCCATAACCACCTCCTCCTCTATCACACCCCAAAAATTGATATATGAAAGACATGGAATAAGAGAAAACCCACATCCTTAATGCCTTAAATATATAAAATTTTTCATAATTATATGTACACACATATTTGCGAAACATAATACAATGACTATGAATATATTTCATATTACATATGCCATAGACTTTCTAAAGAAATTTCTATATAATCTCCCCTGAGAGTAAGACCTTAAGAAAATTCTACAATAACCCTATATAGTCAAGAGAAGCTCTGCTCCTTACCAAGAAATACACAACATGTAAATAAGTTGAGGATCCTATCTATAACATACGTGGAGCACCTAATTAACAACAAAAAATTCATAAGTTTAGATTTTACATTAATTGGGAATTATCAACACAACGCTTCAAGTTCAAACAGCAGTATAGTTCTTCATCAATCAACAAGAGCAACATAGCCAACTGCACTATCTAAAGGCAAAAATATTTTTAGTGAATAATATCCTATATAAAGAATTTAACGACAAAACAAAAGAAAAGTAAATAATTATACTTTAGACATATTTAACTTTGAATACTAATATGCAACTATAAACATATAGTGACATTATATAAATGATCATCAATTAATTAAGTTCAAGTACGTAAATAAACAACTAGTTAAACAAAATCCTTCTGAAATAAAAATTTTGAATTCTCATCTTTCCGTAGGACTTCAACAGTACAAAATAACAAGCATAGTCACACAATCCACAAGGGTAACTAACTAAGCGCAACGCAAGGCCACGAACACAAGCATGGACACACAGTCCACAAGGGTAAGTAACCAAGCAAGTGCAGCCCGAGGCCACGAAAAAAGTATAGGTACAAGACCCATGAACAACAAGCATGGGAACAAATATCAAGCATCAGTACTATGCCCACAAAAATCAAGCAAGCTCGAGGTTAACCATGGTGCGCTAAGGACTAACAGTACTACTGTTAGTAACCAGCATTCTGTATTCAGTTCTCTCAAAAATGTTTTCAAGCATGTATGGGGTTAATTTTCCAACAGTAAACAAAGATATTTCTTCTAACAATAAAAACTCTGAATAATTTATAACAGAAGACCCAAGCATGAAAGTTCGCAAACAATATCTCATTAGTGTTTCTTTATGTATTCCTTGTACAAGTCAACTTATAAATGGTGGAAACATCAAGTAAATCCAAAAAACTTCAAACTTCTAAATAAGAAATGGTAAAAATCCTTTCAACAAAAAAAATTAAGAACTCTTTTCCAATAAGCATTGAATATCCGTCAATATACTTCATATAACAACATGATCAATATCAAAAACTATACTTTTATACATGTGATTTATCTAATATAAATATAAGTAATTCAAAAATAGGAAGTTTATTTGCAATTTAACTGGGACGATATTCACTTACATGCTGAGCTCCCATATATATAACTTTTTAAACATTCCTTAGATTTCTTTTCTTGAAATGCCCTAATGCACAAAAGAAAAGTTTATAATTATCGTCAATTCAAGATCATATTCAACTCAAGATAAAATTATAATTATCCCTAGCCTCAATGCATACTTTAATGAATCAAGGCATTAACCCCCTTCTTTCTACAACTTATTTAGCAACATATTAACTTGTAACTACGATCCCATAATACCTAAAAGATGTATCTAAATACATAAATCAAGTTCTATAGATTTTATATCACTGCTAACATCTTCATATAAGATACCCAGGAAAATATCAAAATAATCAATAGCAAAATTCCATTCTTTACATCAACCAACACTTTTTATGCATAATACTCATCAACTCATAAAACATTATACTCTACCACTTAACAACCACATAATCTTGACGCACTAAAGTAGTTTCACAAAAGTCCCAAAGTACAATTCCATATCAAAATTTAACTTAAGAATTAAAATAGGTCAACTTCTAAATCTATAAATTATCCACCAACATTTTCCAAGGGTCCAAGTAATCTATTAACATTTCCTATAATCAATTTCTTATCAAGATTGGTTTTAAAGCAAAACATAACATAACACAAATTCCATCTTCTCTATCAGTATCCTTCTTATTCTAATGGCTTCATTCAATTAACCCTAACTCCTTTCTTTTCTCTCAACCAATGGCAACCAACACACACAGACATATACATTTTCTTCTAGAGGCACATTAATAACTGTTAATATGCACTAGTTAACTCAATAGTAAGGTAAGAGCTTCAAAACATATAAGTTTCTTTTAAACAATAACCAAACTCCTTACCCAAGATCCATATTCCTTATAAATCATCATCTTTCTAATCAGAATAATCTATCTCCTCCTTTTTTTGGCCACTAAATTGTAAAAAAGAATAATCCCAACCCATTAATCTCCAAATATAATATCAGGCAGGAAAGAAAGAGATATTTGAACACCTCAACTTAGCCACACATATGATAAAAAGAGGAGGAACATTTTGAGCTTACCTCACCCACACAACATCTTGTAGCAATAGGAAATAGGTAAGAAAAAAGAGGGCTTTCACATTCCAACAAAATAAGCTTCATTGGTACCCCATAGATGCAGTAGACTAGAAGGCGAAGGAGAGACAAGACTAGCTGCTACCCACACCCACAAGATAGCATCGACAAGAAGAGTAACGAGAGAGACAACAACTTGAAATCTTGAGCAGAGAAGGAAGGCAATTGCAACCCTCCTTGACGCTTGTGCATACACCAGCATTCGCTGGCAAGTCTAAGGAGAATGACGGAAGGGAAGCAAGGGATGACAAGGGTTCAAATTTTTCAGGCTCTAGAGACTTCTTGCCCGTTTTCATGTTCTTTGTTTGTTTGTTTTTTTCCTTTTATGTACAAAAGGGCAATTTAGTAATTTTGGGAGTTAACAAAAAATAAATATTTTGCTAGCACTTCTAGGATTTGAACTAAAAGCACAAAGGACATGGAAGGACCACAACACCACCAAGCCAATAGCTTCTCTTGGTTACCAATATACAATAAATAGTTCAAATATCAATATGTTTCTTATTCTTCTTCTTCATCTTTTTCTTGAGGGCTATTTCGTGTGTGTTTGGTTGGGCTTATTTTGCCCAAATAAGCTCTATTTTAGATTTAAAAAGCCCAACTGAAAATGCAATTCGTTTTTTAGTGTTTGGGACAACTTTTTGAAAAAACAAAAAGCCCGAAAACGCAGCTTATTTATTAAGCCCGAGATACCCACTTTTTTTTGAAAAAAGCTGCAATGTTTTTTTTGGTCCAAACCTGTCATGTTGAATTTATTACCGTTATGTACATGTACGAAAATCCACAAAAGCCTTCACCTGAGCTGGTGGTTAACGAGAGATAAAAAAAATTGTACCGGTTATTTAACACTTCATATATAGTCCATACTAATATATACTAATATTTAATACTCCCTCTTATCCTAATTATAAGACAAACTTGATTTTTTTTAGAGAAATTAAGGAAGCTGATTAAATTACTTTAGAGTATTTATATTTTTATTTCTTTCTTCAAACTAATTAGTTTAACTAATAAATGGATATATAATCTAAAGAAACATAACATATGATATGATTAAGTAACTTATTTAGCTTCCTTAATTCCATTCTTAGTTTGGGCTTCATCTCTGGAGTTACAAGTTAGTATTTTACATGGTTAAGGTTAATTGACTTTCTGTTCCTTTTCTCATGTACTCAGGTAAAGAAGTTATAATTGTTGAATTTTCATAAATCTTCCTGGGCCAGATGATATGTTATTGTTGGATATCGCATATATGATCTATCTAAAATTTGAAGAATACACAAATGCCCTTCAAGTTTTTACTTTTAAAAACGCATTTATACAATCGCTAATCCAAACACGTTTTGACTTATGAAAAATCACTTATTCAACCGCTGATCCAAACATAAATCACATTACAAATATTGACTTATTTATTAAGTCATTTTTTATAAGCCAAAATTATATAAGTCATTTTTCCTACCGTTATCCCAAACACACCCTACATCCTCCTCCTCCTCCTCTTCCACCTCCTCCTGAAATGGAAGCTTTGATGCAAACATTGGTAAGTCTTGATTGCTCCACAAGGCTTCTTGTGGCATATGCGAACAAGCTAAAAAGAAAGTTAAACCTCATACTTTATCACAATAAGGTTGAATATGACTTACAATCACACCCTTCATCTCTTTCCTTTGATGATGTCAATGAGGAGGAAGATGACGATGATGACGACGATAGTGGTGGTGATGACTGAACACCATTAATTTTTTTTAAAATATTAAAAAAATTAAGTTAACAGAAAAAAAAAAACTTTACTTCACATTATTAACTTAATAACCATAAAGTATTCTTGTAACATAGCTAACTCTTATAAATAACACTAACATACTTAATGGTTCTAACTTAATAACCATTAATTAAAACTTTTTAAACCTTTTTCTCTTCCCCGTGATGAATACAGGTGTGTCCTCATTCTCTAATGATTGTCATGAGAGCCAAGTTCATTTCATTACCCTCCCCCATACAAGGCTAGTCCTGTTTAACTTCCAATGCATGTAATGATGGTTTTTTTTCCGCCCCTTCCAGATGTCTATTTAAACTCCACATTCATATATTTTTCCTACATTTTCTTCATAGTCCTCTTCTTTGTTCTCTCAATTGCCAAGGTGAAATGTTGTGCTAAAGAATTGCTAGAAAATCCTTAGTGTCATCCCACACCTTCTCCTCCTCCTCCCCAACCTCCACCTCCTGAACCTCCTCCCCAACATTGGCCTCCGCCGCCTTCACCTTGACCTTTGACTCCACATCCTATGCTTCCTCAGCTGGAGGAAATGTTGTGGCATGCCAAACACACTAACCATGCTGTAAGGAGGCTTGCTGGATTCCTGTCGAGTATGAATAGGAAGGCCAATCTCATTCTTCATAAACATTGGATTGGCCATAATCCTGACATACTCCCAAGTTATTCAAGCCACTCCTCTAATGATGAGTAGCCTGATGATCTAAGATATAAGGCTAACCAAAGTTCCAAAAATTAGCGGCAGACCTTAGATTATCATGCTACTCGCCATTATTCTGGTTTTTTGTTTTATTTTTGAAGACTAGAAAAGTGTAATTATCATGGGTACTAATAGAACAAAAAAATGGTAAAAAAAAGAACATATCTCACGGCTCTTACAAAACAACCGTCATGTAACATATATATCAACCCGCGGGAACAAAAACATAATTGCATACAGACTAACCCTCTTCAACTTCCAACATACTTGTCACTTCCAATCTATTTAAACTCCCCCATTTTCATATGTTTTTCCTACTTTTTCTTCATCGTCCTCCTCTGTTCTTATAATCATCATGGTGAAACAACACACTAAAGAATTGCTAGGCAATATGTAACCCCCTTCCTTGATAGCCGTTAATAAGGTTCAAAAACATGCCATAAAATAATACATAAGAGACCAAAGAATAGTTTAAAACTCATTAAAGGCCCTGACTTCAAGACAGGATACGAACCTATGCTAAAGTGGGTTTTCAAAAACTTTCCAAAACATGATTAATATGGTCTTACTTCCACTTTTTGAATCTATTAGGCCTGTTCAGTTCTGTTCCATTTATAATATCAGAGTGGCATAGCAAAATTTCCCAGCAGATTCCCAGGTTTCATTCATTCACTAACAGGGGTTTACAGCATGATTGCCCATTCTCACTTTCCCATCCCAGGGATCACATACAACTGTTTAATTCTACGGTAAATCCACCGTCACTACATAGGATTTATAACTACATATATACATTTATCCAAAAGTATGATAACCAACTAATAAATCTCTAATCTTCTAGCCGGGAGCACTAATCGCCCTTGTTCACCTGCTTCTCCTTTACTCCATCTGCCCTAACTATAGGTTAGTCATTGGAAAGAATGAGATTCATAGGAATCTCAGCAGTAACATTTTCACTCATATGAAATATAATAAACAAAGCATGTAAGCAATTATCATAAAGCAGCAATACAACAACAATCATATGCATGACTTTTGTCCCATTAATACAATAGCTATTATAATTGTATACACATTCGTAGCTTTCACCACATTCACGACAAATCTCACAGCTGTATATACATTCGTAACTTTCACCACATTCACGACAGCTTTCACAGATGTATACACGTTGTCACAATTCAATGATAAGCATATACATACAAAGCATCATCTATGATATAAGAGAAATAGTCGCTACCTTATTCTTTCAATTCCTACTCAGGCACCAGTTTCTTATGCTCAGGGCAAATGTCAAATCCTATAAATCATAAGTAAGGACGACGAGTTATTCCCTATTCGATTCTCAACTCCAAAACATGGGGTTGGTTATCATTTGAGACATTTAGGTAGCTATGAGAAGATCAAATAAAAGTCTAAAGGGTTGAGGAGAACTAGACCAGAAACCGCCTTTCAAGAGTCCAAAATGCTGAAATTGGAGGTTGGCCACGGCCAAGGGAAGGTCAAAAACTTTTAGGCCACGCCTAAGAACATGTTAGAGAGTTTTGGGCCATGCCCAAAAACTGGTCAGACATTTGTTGGCAGTGGCCAAGAAGTGATATGTTTCTTAGCTGACTTCCAACGACTATAACTTTTCGCACATACATCAAAATGACACAAATTTTATATCATTTTAAAGCTTGAAATGTCTACTACATATTTCAAAAGTTTCACAATTTTTTGGCATCATTTGCTATGTCAAAACACAAGGCAAAATAGATCCCCTACACAGAATTCTCACTTAACAGAATTTCCAATTTTCAACCTAAGTTTCCAATGGTTCCAAAATTCAAAACCAAGACTACTCCCACACATTTTTTAGTATAGAATCCAATGGAAACATCAAAACAACCAAATTCAAATTCCTTTCACATTTTCTTTTTTGGCAACATTCAACAAAACATCTAAAATGTCCAAACTTTCCATTCAACCTTCAAATCAATTTCAAACATCCAATGGACATCACATGACACCATGACCATCAAAAAACACCATGAACTTACTAAAACCCTAATTATACTAAAAATAGGGCAAAATTATAGAAATTATAGTTCTCAACCAATTACCATAATATGTATATCAAAGAGTAGCATTTGCTCACCTCTATCACTTCCACTAACTTGTTCTTTGATTCTCCAACCACCAATTTTCTTTAAGTTCACAAAACACCTCCCCCTGAAAATTAAAACTATAGGTATGAAGCTTAAATCAAGAAAAAAGGGATTAAAGAAGAGGTTTTAAGTAATAGAGGTCATCTACAAGATCAAAATCTCACCTTAAGCTTGATTTATTCTGTCTTTCCTTCTCCTTCTTGGTCGACAATAGCAACTGAAGAGAGAGAGAGAGTATAAGATGGTGAATGATAAGCTTTTTGCACTCCCTCCATGCCCCTAGCCAACTTAAAGAGAGAGGGAAGAGAAAATAAGTTGAAACTTTGACTTCCATCCAACGGTTGAAGTGATGCCAAGTGTCCTCATCTTGTAGCTTCTTCCAAATACATGCAACCATGTGATTATTCCTTCTAATTTCATTAGTCATTTATTCACACCTCTTGATCTTTTAGTTGATATTAAATTCCCTCTTCCGTAGCTGACTAATTGGCCGATAAATTTCTTTATTCCTGTTTTGCCCCTGATTATGGCAATTTCTATTGAATTACCACTAATCACATCATTTAGCCCTATTATCACATGACATACACCCTCCCCTAATTTTTAATTCAACTTAAGCTTTATCACCATGATTAAGCTTAATGACAGGGTTTATGCACTTTCTTCTACTAATTCGGGTCATAATTCACGTTTTATTCCCGGAAAGAGTTCATCCATATTCAGTACATATTTTGGGGCATTACAAAATCCTCCTCCATAACCTCCACACTCTTCTTCGCCTCCTGGTCCTCTTCCCCAACCTCCGCGTCCGCCTCCACCTTTGATCCCTGGCTACTGCTGCTACTACATCCATAATCAGATCATCCTCACCCTCTCAGATGATTCAAATCTCCTGATCTCCTTGTTGTTAAGAGTTCAAATTAGTACAAGAGAAATGCAATCAGTGGCATAAACTCAAGATAGAGCTCAAGGAGCCTTAACTTTTGATTTTAGTTAGCTAGTGCCTCTAACAAGTTGTTGTAATTTAACACGGGCAATATGTGTAGTGGCTGAGGCAATTAATAGAGGAATTGATGCATTAATGCAGGGAAAATTGGTTCTACAAAAAGCCTCTACCACAAGGATACAAATTGTAATATCCCGAATTTTAGCCCAGAGGCTTGAGAATAAGCCTGATTCAAGCAGGCTACTAGGCCCAGGTTTGGCGTGGCAGTGTATATACATAGCCTCGTGGCTCACAAATAGTCAATTCCCCGTAATTACCGCCCCAGCGGAACGGTCCTCAGCCATAGGAATCACCCCATGCGGCCGCAGGTGAGAGACTCACAATGCACAATTGCAACAAGCTGGAACTAGGCATTTTAATAATTCCACATTCAACATCACAAATTCTTTTCACATACTGGGATCCTTCAAGACCCCTTCTCACAAATTAATCTGGACTTCAAAGTTTTACTTCCCGAAGCCATCACTAACACCTTGCACTTTCTGCAAACTCGAGCTTCTGCTCAATGCTATACTTAAACACATCACATTATCACGCTTCTGCTGCACACTCTGAGGTCTTTCTCCTCATCTGTGCAGAAGTTGATTTAACAAGAGTCCCAGAGGAATTTCCTACTACAACTGACAACATTCACAATTTGTGCCAGACCTTGGCCCCATTCAACTCAAATTAATCAGAGCCATGACCAGCACTTCGTTGAGATCCCATACTCCCAACGTTCCCAGAGCTCTATTCTACGATTCAACGTCAAGGTGACTGCTCTCTACGGTTCGTTATCACGGTGGCTGCACATTAGGGCTTGTCGTCACGGCGGCTTTCACAAAGTCACATAGTCTCACCCCCCGTATGATACCGCCCGAAGGTACGGTCCTCCCACCGGAACCACCGATGAGCCGCAGGTAGTAGACTCACACACATCCCCCGTATTCCACCGCCCCGAAGGCACGGTCCTCCCACCGTGTGCCATACACACCCCCAGTGGGCCGCAGGTGATAAACACACAAATAGCCACTCCGACCAGATGTCACCGTAGGTAGCCCTCTCCGATCAGAACTCCCCGTAGGTTGCCTTCTCCGCTCCGAATCCTCGTAGGTAACTCTTTCAAATTCAAATTCTCTGCAGAATCACTTTTCCCTGTGTTAGATTAACACTAGCAACCTCAGGATACCTGATACACATTTCAATTCCAATCTAGTACCACATCCTGGTACCACATACCATATAGGTCATATCAACCTCCTAAGGACCAGCTTGACTATTGAGTCTAATCCTTGGATCCCAATTCATCTTTTAAACCTTCAACCGCAGTTGAACTGGGGAATTACTTCCCTTAAATCCACGGAGCATCATCGACTCCAACATAAACTCAAATATCTCTGCCAGCCTAAGGCATATCAGTCCCCTAGGTCTTAAGACCTTTAAACACACAAATTCAGGATAACCAAACAATGTATACACATAATCTACAAATCCCCGATATCCACAACACCAGGGATATAAATGTGTATACCACAAACAACCAAAATCACAAATCATTGCCTATTCCTTAGGCAATCATAACTCATCACTCATTCCTTAGCTTGGCCTAAGGGAAATATCCTAGCAAAATCCATCTTTGCCAGGAACTGCAGCTCTGATACCAAAAATGTAACCCCCTCCGTAATTATATCCGAAATACGCGATTAAAATGAAATAGAGACCAATAATAATCAAATAACATTTACTAAAGATATACAGGGCACAATTGCCCATTACAATTCTTCAAATGGGGATTACACAATCTCATCTCGAAGGAGTCATAGCTGCTTCCTCCACAAGCCACTTGCCCTGTCTAAATTGTTGGTAAGGGAGGGTGAGATTCGAGAGAATCTCAGTAGGGAAACATTATCAATATGCAGGCAAGATAAGTGTTTAATGCATGACATGCTTGCATCACATAACTCATGCACACATACAATGACAAATCTATAAGCTCAATGCTTCGAACGATACACATATGGCCATAGCATATATTGAAACATAGCTTCAAATCATTCATACTTGTTCCACATAATCAAGCAAAGCAATAACATGCATCAACACATTAATACAGTTATCAGAGCATGCAGGAGAGATAAGTTCCCTACCTTCAGTCTTTTCTCCTCGATTTACGTGCCAGCAACTCGGGGCTTCACATTCGATCCTACAATGTCAAATGTACTATTTAGACACTTCCATAGTGTTTCTGGGGGTTATATGAAGCTATATTGAAAAATTACTAAAATACCCCCGGGGACCCGGCCCGGCCCGGCCCCGCCGTACCCGGTCCGGCTGCACTTTTCTTGAAATTTTGACATGGGCTATTCTAACACATTTTCGTCCAAGGAATCCATTTCTGTACTCGGAATTATCAAATTCAATGTCAAATTACGGAATTGCCCTTGGCAGCCCTACTTTTAGGGTTTTAGGGGCGTTTCTGTAATTATGCTTTCTCGGCCTTTTCCGAAAAAGTGCCCAACTGTAACCCCACCTATTTTCGCCCACTGAATCCAATGGAATCATCAAATCATTGAAAATCCAACTCTAAGACCCATTTACAATGCTGGCTGAAATATATGGGTTTTAAGGGGAAAATTGGGGTTTTTCGGTTTCGGCTCCGTAAACGTGTTTCTTTCCACTCCTAACCACTTTATTGACTATTCCATTAGGTTACAACTACCATTTAGTATCAATTTGGGCAGAATAACAGCCCCTACAACCCATTTCCATAAATTAAAATCAACGGCAATCCGGCGAAATTTCACCGATTAAATTGCCCACAGCAGCTAGAATAGTCAATATACAAGAGTTTGGAAGTTACCTCAAGCTCCTTCTGGCTTTTCCCCCAATATGGCTGAAAAACCCTAACTTTCCTAACCAAGATCTGAGCTTCAACAACCTTCAAGAACATAGAAGAGAAGCTTAAGAGTAGAGTTATACGCGTTAGGAGCTAAATTGCCGGAGAAATCGGCTTACCTTGCGAGATTTCTCCTTCCTTCTCTCTATTTTTCTCTCAACTCCTCTCTCCATATTCAGCTGTGCAGCACGTCGGAAATGAGAGCTGAAGATGATGAGAAGATGTTTTAATTGCATGCTTATGTCATCTTGCCTTTTGATGATGTCATAATTCCCAAAATTGGCATTTTCAGATTTTCTGGCAGATTTTCTGCCCAATCTTTGAAAAATCATAACTAATTCTAGAAAAATTGAAATGAGGTGATTCCAAAGCCAAATGAAAGGTATTTAAGTCCTATTCATTGGAAAAATATAATCCATTACCAGAAATCACCACAAAATTCCAGAATTACACAAATTTCATCACTGCCCCAAAACAGAGTCCATTTTCGACCTCAAACTTTGGACAGTCATATCTCCCAGTTCCCAACATGAAATGGCACAAATTATATATCTATTTTGAAGCTTGGGATGTGATATTTAAGACTGGAAATTGTCATAATTTTCTGACATCATTTGCCTATTAAAAACGTCCACACGAGAAGACTGCCCAGACAGAATTCACACTGGACAGCATTTCCAATTTTGCAACCAATGTGTCCAATCTAATTTAAATCAATTCCAATGATTAAATATCACAACATGACACCATTTCCATCACAATACCCCATTCAATTCTTCCCTCTATTCTAAGTTAATTTGGATGTTAATCCACAATTGAACTCAAATACAGGGTTTTGGCGTTGCTCATAACACACGCGACTACAATCCACTTTATATTCTCTAAAAGGGTTCATTAATCACTAACCATGTCCACTTTTGTAGTCATTAACCCCTAATCACAATTTGGGATCTTGCTAAACCGGGGCTTAGCAATCCACTAATCTCAGGCTTATTCTCTAACCTCGAGTCTCAAAATTCGGGGTATTACACTTGTCTCATGTATAACCACGTTACTATGCCCTTTGACCTGAGATCATCATGGATTCCTACATGAGAGTATCTCAGCTTTAACCTAGTCAAAAGTCACCTTTGATCGGGTGATGATAAAGGCTATGTTCGGGCTTAGTGGTTTTCACGCAGAGGAATGTGAATGGTCAAGATGGAATTTATCTCTCACATTAATAGAGAAATATTACTGGACCCCTTCGATGAGTGAGTCTAAAAAATGTATGGAAATACTATGATGGAAATGAGTTTCTATTTTTATAGTCAGACTTCAAGGATTGAGAAAGTAATTGTCAAGAATAGGAAGATGACATTCTCCATGCCTCATCCTTGATTGAAATATTATGTGACAAAAGGTACGTGATATATAATATCCCAAAATTCATTCACCAAAAACACCATGTATATTTATCATAATAAATGGAATAAAATGGTGAATTTTGGTACAATTGGAATGACAAAATTTCCCCTACAATAGGCTACACGAAATTATGGCCAAAACAAGACATAAGGTCCAATTTATTGTCTTCCGAAAAGCCTATTCTTGAAGCCTAAAATAATGAATAGAAGAACACAAGTCTTGGGCCCAATTAATTGTGATTTTTGGCCAAATAGAAAGGAAAATAAGAAGGCTCAAATTAAATGCAAAAATGTAAGGGCAAAATAGTCAATTGGCTATATAAAAATTAAAAAGCCAATATTTTTCCCTTCTCTTAAGGTCTTGGACATCCAAAAGAGGGAGCAAGAAGGAAATACATCTTGATGGATAAATATGCCTAGATAAGGTGGATTTGTAGTCAAGGAAAAAGATGTTGAAAAGTCAACAATTATAGGTAAATGTTGTAATATTTGAGGAGGTAAATTGTGATATTTCAAGAGCTCATTATCCTCTTCTAATGGGCCATTATTTTCGTCCAAGTTAAAGGAGAGAAAGGAAAGGAAAATATTTATGGCCAAGACAAAAAAAAAGATGAAGTAAGGAAAAGTCAACAACTACCATATGGTAAAATTGCAATAAAATATATTATAATTAAGAAGTTGAATTAGGATATTTTTCAAGAAGCTTTTCTCTTTCCTCTAAGAGCATAGTTTTGTCCAAGTTAGAGAGCAAGAGAGAGAGGGAGTTGTTTCAAGAAGCAAGCACAAGATAGAGAGTCAAGTGATCAAGTTCAAGAACAAGGTAAGATAGTTGTGAAAGTCAAGTGATCTTGCTTCCAAATTCATGCAAGACCTTCTCTAATCTCTATTCCTTCATGAATCCCACTTGTAGCAAGACAAAATCAAGAGCAAGGAAGGAAAGAGAGGTGGCTTTTTTAGCTAGCGAGAGAAAGCAATTGGTAAGCACAAGCAACCTTGATTTCTTGATGATTCAAGATAATTGATGGTTGTTGTGGTTATTTGTGGTTTGTTTGCTTAGTTTTTGTGATTTGGGATTATGAAACCCTAAGGGGTTATACAGCCCAATTTTCCATTAATTATGTACAATAGGTGTTTAAGAGATTAAACAAGTGATTAGGATTGGAAAGAAGGTGATTTGTTGAATGGAATCATGAAAAGCTAATTTTTCCTCTTCCCTTGTAAGTTTTGACAAGCTGTAGAACTTAGGGATAGAGCTGGAATTTTGTATTTTTGATTGTTCCATTGTATTTTACATGAAAAAACTATGTGGGAATAGCCTCTGGTTATGAATTATGGATCATTGAAACAAAATGCTTGAAACGTGAAACTTGCTGTCAATTGATGTTTTTGTGTGGCAGTCTTGTTGTCATGTGTTTTTGGATAATCAAATGATGTTCAATGAATATGAAACTTTTTAGAATAAAAGTAGATATATCAAGCTTCAATTGATATGTAATTTGTCCCATTTGGATTAGTATGTTAAGAGTTATGATTTATTGAAGTTGGACCTAGAAAACTGGAATGATGTTGTGGCAGTGTGCAAACAATGTGGATGCTAGAATTCTGTGCACATAATTGGTTAAAGAAAATATTTTTCCTTAAAAATAGACTTAATAAAGGTCACATAGCTTTTGGAATCACTATAATTGGACATTTGTAAATAAAGTTATAAATTTTCAAAGTTTGATGAAAATTCTAGCAGTTTTAGTTAATGTGCAAAATAAAAAGGTAATGGTAAAAATGTAATTACCTTGAACTCTAAGAGTAAAAAAAAAACCAACAAAATAAGCTTGGAATAGTACATGAATGAGTAATAACTCAATTCTTGTAAACTTTGAATCTTAGGACTAGATAGTTAGCCCAAGTCAGAACAATGATAGTGGACATTCAGTTGAGCAAACAAAAAGGGATACAAGGTAGTAACTCTATCTGTCATAAACTATGTGATTATTTGTATGCTTTGTGTATTCCATATTCTGTGGGTGAATAGAGTGCATGGGGCATAGTGATATGAATAGTGCCTGGGGCACATTACCTAGATGTAGTCAAGGGCTCAGATGAGGTACCCGGACAAGTAGGTTAGTTGGCCCTAAATTGTGTGCATATACCAGATATAGTTGAATTTTTATTTACACTATGTGGTGTATAACATATTTATTTATTGTATTTTATATGATTGATTGCATATTGCTACTGAGATTCATTTGAATACCACCATTTTCCCAAAATTTAAAATATTCCAGCAGAAGGTAGTGACTCTAGGTGTAAAAATATAAATGTCGACGTTTGAGGGATCCAGTCCAGGAAAGAGTTGCAGTTGGTTATAATTAGTTTAATTTTGTATATTTTGGGATATATATATATATTTCAAACTGTATGGGGATTTCCTATAATGTAAACAAGCACATTGTATCAATATGTTTATGCTAATTCTATATGGCCTTTGAACTATGCGTTTATTACTCTGTAAATATCAAAATGATAAGGGGTTTGACATGATATAGTTGTATGAAAGGTTGCCTTGGTTTATCGATCCTTATATGAATTGCTTTCCTTATATATTATGCCAGCATTACTATATATATATAACAGTTGTTTATGTGATTCTATTTTTTATTATGCTAGTATTACGCACATCTTAGCCTCACCAAGTCTCAATACATAGTGGGTATTATATTAGAACCGTTATAATAGATACTGAATAAATCACGGTTTGAAATCATTATTTATCTAGACGGAATATATATAGTGCCTTCATATATGATAGTTCAAAACCATCATGCATTATCGATAATAACCATCATATATGTGGGATTATATAGCAGTGAATTTAGGTAGGACGGTACTTAGTGTATTTTACTGTATATATATATTTCATAAAACAAGTTTTTAATTATATCAACATATTTGAGTAAATTTATAATATTATAAAATGAAACATCTTAAAATTAAGGGGAAATCCCTGAAAAAGAATTTTAAAATAAGGAAAAGATAAAAAGGTGATCTCAATTTGCATATTCCCACACAGGAGTTAGTGCCTGATTTGTCATTTTAGAAATCAAAAGAAAATTACACCACTGCCCTTGAAGTCATCTTCTCTATCCTTGACAAAATCATCTCCTCCTCCAACGATGGCAACGATGGCCTCTCCAGTAACGGTGACTCTTTCTCTAATGACGGTGGGCTTTAGATCTTCGATCTCTACCACCATATATGGCTCTCATTCACTTTCACCTTCACTTTCGTTCATCATTTATTCCTCACTAGAAATACTAAGCTCTGCTTCGGACAAAGAAAACAGGGACCTCGAAAGTGCACTTCTAGGTACGTGAGGGAGGGCTTACATTCATCGTTCTCGTCTTCTTTTTCTTCTTCACCATTACCGCCAACAACTTTGACGCCATCGCCCCCAAATACTTGTCATCTTCTTCATCGTTATCACCGACGTGTACTTCATCATCGAGATGAGTCTTAGTTTTCATCATCGACATGAGTCTCGAATCAAGATTACGCTTTATCAACACAGCGTTACATTTTCTCAATGTCATATTAGACTTTCACAGGTTCAATCAATCAAGTTCCACTTCTATCACTCGAGTGATAGAAGTGGAACTCGAGTGATTGAACCTGTGAAATTCTCGTAAGATATTGAGAAAATGTAACACTGTGTTGATAAAGCCTAATCTTGATTTAGGACTCGAGTGATGAGAGATTTTTAAAGTATTACTTCCACCAATTGGCCTTAGAATCTGACATATTTCTATATCACTGAATTCTTTTACAGGCCCTGTTAGAGGATTGTCTATACCAAGGTATATGTTAATCAAGGTAGGAGATAGTTGAATCTTTTGGCCCCTAACAGTTGATTCTAATCTTTCTTCTATCAGTTCTCCTACCTCATCACAGACCTCAACCACATCCAAGTTACAGTAGAAGTGCCTTACTATAGAGGGATTATATGACATTTTGATGGTTAACCAAGGTTCATAGTACTGAAACCAAGTGTTGAGATCTATTTTGAGTTTCTCTCTAACATGTTGTAGATCCAGATAAACAACAGGACAGAAGGATCTATGAGAAAATTCAGCGTCATACTTGTTCTTATCATTAGGCTCTAGTGACTCTGAATTGAAATCTGGTGGTGCTCCCAAAAGCTCATCCTCTAGTTTAGGAGGTACATTAGACTTTTCTTTTTTATTTGACTAAGCAGGTTTCAATCATTCCCTGCCACATATAGTTGCTTTGTTATTTGAGGTTGAGCCACCCCCATATCTAGATTTTGTGGGTATATTCAAGGTCTCATCAACCAATTGACTCACAATCTTTGTTATCTTCCTTTCCAAGGCTTCCTTATTTTTGTCTGTGGAGGGTAAGGGTGAAGGTTCTCTAGCCATTTCCTCTACTACTTCTTTCGAAATAGGAGAGCATACTTTTGGCTATTTCTGCTGTGATTCTGCAATCACAATGCCCTTAGACCTTGTCCATTGTTCTGGTGCATGTCGATCACGAACTTTTGGCCGAATGGGCTTCGATTCTTTGAACGTCTTACTCGCTTTGGAGGCCAACTTATTTGAAGCAGGAGATTCTTTCTTGCCAATGTTGGGGCCCTTAGAACAGACCATTGGAGCAGATAAAACAATGAGAGATAGCAAAGCTAGGGCTTTTCGAAGTAATGGTTCTCGATTCGTTGACGCTTGTCGTGAATGGAGATTTTAAGTCGCGGTTGGGTTTTGACGGTTACACAGAGTACAACGGAATATTGGTAAGTTTCTCTTCAGTAAACTTGAGGGCTATATCAGACGAAGGTCGAGTAGAGTAGAATGAAATGTTTAGGGATTGAGGGGTTTAAAGCATGGAGGGCAGCTTAACTCGAGTTATAGTCTATCCACTCGAGTCCTTCTGCCCCTTTATGTTCTTAACTTTCCAGTTACCCTCCAGTGATGATGTAAACTCGAGTTGTTAATGGGCTAACTCGAGTTTAGCCATGGATTGACAGCACTACCTAACTGGAGTCTATTCCTTACAACTCAAGTTTGGTGCATATTGACATAATAACTCTCTGGTTACCCTCCAGTGATGACGATACTGTTAGAATCGGCAGGCACAACGAACGAATTTTAAAAATTTTTACCGATCCTAATCAAGGATCTATCAACGGCGTTTAAACCAAGTTGGAAGGATTCATACCTTTTATAATTTAGGGTTTTCACAATCTCTAGGAGCCAACATGTCAGGTCTGCTCCCTCTACTGGTATCTACACGAATGCTCTTCAACCGAGACTGCGTGCTAGCGCCTCTAATGTCTCCTAAGGTTTCCCTTACAGCTCTCAATTCTCATATGTATCTCAGTATATCTGCTCTATCAAGTTTATAACCTATGAGGGCTATTTTCAAATTTCAAAATTAATGATCATTAATTTTGAAATTAATTAACTATTAATTATCTTCATGAGCTAATTAAATAAATTCAGTTTAAATTAAATATGTCCAACAGTTTTAATTTAACCTATTTATTTAATCCGAATAAAGAGCCATTAGATTTTTATCTTCATAAATTAAATCTGAGATACAATATCTCTATCATGTTAGTTATTAGATTTAATTTATCTTAATAAATTAAATTTAAAACTAACACAATATAATAATATCATATAATACACACACACACATATATATAATATATAATATATAATATATACACACATATATATATAATATGTATTTCGAAAATACATATCTATATAATATTATTAACGAATTTTTTTATATTACACACACACACACATATATATATATATATATATAATTCGTCCACCCTAATTAAACATTATCTCGTGTTGAGTCATTCTTGTGTGCGACCCTGTAGGCCCATATGAAGTTGGCAGTGGGCCAATAACTGTACTAACCCATAAGTCGCAAGCGACCTCTAGCAAGACATCACGACTACCCAATTCATATGAGGATCGTTAACACGATACAACCTGTCATACAACTATGTCACGTCCCTTTTGTCACACGATATATCAGTCAAGGATGAGACATGGATAATGTCATCCTCTTATTCCTGACTATTACTTTCTCAATTCTTGAGTAGTCTGACAATAGAAATGGAAACTCCTTTCCATTGTAGTATGGCCATACATTTCTCAGACTTATTCATCCAGAGGCCCAGTAATATCTCTTGACTAATGTGAGGGACAAATTCCATCTTGATCATTCATATTCCTCTACATGAAAAACCACCAAGCCCAATTGTAGCCTTTATTATCACTCGGTCAAAGGTGACTTTTGACTAGTTCAAAGCTTAGCAACTCTCATGTAGGAATCCATGATAACCTCAGGTCAAAGGGCATTGTGACGTGGTTATACATGAGAAAAGCTTATGACTTGATCCATGTAGCTTTCTCAAAGTAGGTCGGTCCAGCACCTTGTACTCTTACAAGTGCCTAAGACTTTGATTTGTATCTCCATATCTTATCAAAGTCATACCAATCTTGTTTTATCTCTGCTCCCGCATGGATAACCCACCAGGGACATTTTAGGACAATCTTTATGAATTATCCAAAGATACAATTATCACAGTTAACATGTAAATAATATGATAACAGAATGAAGAAATTTCATTAAATTAATAATGTTCAAAGTACAATGATTGGCCCTTTGGGCAGAATTTCCAATAGATACCTCGAGTTGATCATAGGCTAACTCGAGTCTGGCCTTGTATTTATAACACTACCTCACCGGAGTCTGTTCTTGACAACTCGAGTTCTATGCATCTTGACATACGCACTCTCTGGTTACCCTCAAGTGATGATTAGAACTCATGTGCTTTATGGGCCAACTCGAGTCCATAGGCAGGATTAATACAAGTTCACACTGGAGTGAGCTTCTGAACACCTCAAGTTTGGTGCAACTTCACACTAGCACTCACTGGTTACCCTACAGTGCTGAGCAACACTCGAGTTGTTTATGGGAACACCTGAATCGATAGACAACCATAAATCAATAACTCACTCCGTAAGTGTTATTTGCACACTCAACTTATGTGATCCTGAATGGGATATTAGTTCTCATAAGTAGGATATTAGTTCTCTTAAATAGGATCTTCTTATTTATGTCTCATTAGATCAAACTGTTCATGTTTGGGATAATGGTTCTCATTAATAGGATCTTCTTGTTTCTGCCTCATTAGACCAGATTGTTCATGTTTGGAATATTAGTTCTCTTAAAAAAAGACTGACTCTCCTGCTCTGTTCACCATCGCCCTTTACTGCTTTGGACTTTGCACTTTCTCTCATTACTGCTTTACTCTTCAAACTTTTCCCCTTTACTTGTTCTACCTTTGATGTCTCACCTTTTTGTCCAACCATCTCCTTTTACCTGCACAACATTCACTTTACACTCATCAACTATGGATTTCAACAGCTTTAATAACATTTTTATTTGCACATAACAAGTTTACACATTTAAGCTAGGTTTTCAGAAGTTCTCATACCATTTTACAAACTTCCTATCACAACCAAACAATTGGAAAAATCTAATTCCCCATAGTTAAATAAGGTCTTACAAGTTCTGCAGAAGGATTCATAAGTTCTGCTATGAATTTTACAATTTCCTTACCTAAATTGACCTCTACACAGATTTACCAACTTTTCATTAGGTTTTCACAAACTCCGATAATGTTTTCATAGAATAACATTTGATTTTAACAGGTTATCTTCAAGGATTCAAAACTTCACTTAAAACATTCACCACTATGCATAACATTTTCACTACTATCAAATCGGCAATTCCTACATTTACACATTATTTCACAACTTCTGGTTTTGATTCACAACTTAACATGCGGTTTTCATAGGTTCGCTTTCACAACTTCACTAAAGCCATTCACAACTATATGCATAACATTGACACAACAATCAAATCACAATTTTCTATAGCTCAACACCGTCTTACAACTTCTAATCACAAATTGACAATTGCCAATTTCAAAAGTTGCAATTCAAACTTCCCTACTTAACAACAGAGTTTCACAACTTCCTCTAAATGATTCACAACTTTACTTAAGAGGCTCCAAATTAAGCACTCACCACTTTGCACCAAATTTCAAAATATCATATATTGTTATCGTTACGTTTTATCCACATTTCCTAAACTTATTTTAACCCTTACAAATTGAACCTCCGTTCTAATCAACTGGACAAGTTAACATGAAATACAATCTTAAACACAACCACTTACCAAACTTCAGCACCGAAGCTCAATTTTGCATCCGAACACCAGTACCTCTGCAACTGTCCAATGCCTTTCACCACAACTCTAATGACCCAATTTGGGATTAAGGGCTAATGACTTTGAAATTTATTGTAAGTAGCGTAATTAAACACTTTTGCAGAAATGTGATGTGAGTTTGATGTAAATGTATGTGGTGATGATTTAGTAATCATAGTGAAAATCAGGGGCAAAATAGTAAAATTAGAAATTTACCAATCAATTTGTCAGTTACCAAAGAGGAAACTCATTGGTGATTGAGAATTAATGATTGAGATTTATTGTCTATGGGTTGGAATTGTATGCTTTGTATCTATGTGAGCTCATGAAGGAAGTGAGCAAGATTATGCCAAATGGCATTTTGTGGACCAAAGGATTATGCTCATTGTCAACCACTCACTTTTATCTCTTTTCTCTCTCCTTTTCGGTTTTGGATCATGGGCCAAGGAAGACAACTCCACTCTTTATCATCATCATCATCTCTCATCTCTCTCTCCTCACCTCTATTTTTTATGACTCAAGGAAGAAAGATAAAGAGAAAACTTGAATTTTAGGTAAGTAATGGTTATAATATGCTCCAATATTCTTCATTAATCTTGTTCATAGTGTTAAGAGCTTCATCTTGATAGTTTCAGAATTTTGAAAGGTGGTGATTTGGGTGTTGGAACAAATTTGAAAGTTGAAGAATCAAGGATTTGGCTTTAGCAAATTGAAGAGGTGAGCATTTGGATCATTTTGGTATATTTATTGTGATTTTGGTTGAGCTTGATGAATCCTGAAATTTGCCCTGGTTTTATGCCAATTTTTAAATGTATGAATTACATGATGAATGATGTTGGAGCTGGTTTATTGTGAAGTTATTTGAATGTTGAATATGGTTTTGGATTTTGGAAGTGAGTTGAATGGAATTGGGTATTTGGTGTGTTATAGAGACCCAAGAGCAAGATTGTGGTTAGGATGGGTTTTTGAGTGTTTTGAGGCTACCAATGGTTTCCTTATGGGACTTTAAGTGGGAATGAGCTTTATGTTGAGTTTGGGAACCATTGGGATCAATTTTGGTAAATCTAGAAATTTCTATCAGTTGTTGCGATCTAGCAATCTATAAGCATCACTCGAGTGAGGGGGGTCTCACTCAAGTGCTGCAATATAATTTCCCTTTTTCCTTCTGCATTTCACCTAGTTTTCTGATAAAAAGTAAGAGTGCACTTCTTAACCCGCGAGTGGTATTGGTGATCACTCGAGTGAGCATGGGTTCACTCAAGTAAAGGTGTGAGTTCATGTTATAGGGCTGCATTTCGTGTAATATCCCAATTTTTTATTATGGACTAATCATGATTATTATGGATAATTATGAATTTAATTGGAATAATTATGTGTTTTATGGAAATATTAATTAATATGTCATAATTAGTGGAAAATTGGAAGAATAGAAATATTGACCATAAGTGGTAATTAATGGGGAAATTAATTACTAATTAAGTGAAAATGAGAAGTGTGAGCAAATGGTTAATGGAGGGATTAAGGTGAGTAATGGTGACTTATTTGGTGAGAACCAATAGCATTATGACATGTGGCAAAAGTTGGGGTGAAGGTTGAAAAAAATGAGAAAGTCAAATAGAAGGAGTATTTTAATATTTCTCTCTCCTTTCTTCCCTTATTTTCGCTGGACATGGAGGGAGGGGTATCATCATCATCATTTCATCCCTCTTCACACTCCATCTCTCATTCTTTTCTCTCTCTTCTTTCTTCCATTTCCGACGACCAAGCTAGGCAAGAGAGAGGAAGAAAAGCTAGTGATTAAGGTGAGAAAATGCCTTCCATTGCTCAAACATCATTCATTAAAGTTGTTCTATGAGTGATAAGCTTCAATTTCATGGTTGTAGCTTGTTCATTGGGTGTGGTTTGTGATCACACAAAAATCTGGTTGTTGGGGAGAATCAAAGAGTGTTTTTTGGGAAGTTAAAGAGGTATGTTAAACCCATCTATCTATCTAAGTTTCATGCCATTTGAAGTAGTTTATAATTTCTGGAGATTTTGGCTTAAATTCAAAAATGAGTGCCACTGTTTATTTGGTATATTTTTGGCATGAGAATGGTATTTTGGAATGAGTTTAGGATAGATAGATTGATTGGTGATTGAAATGTGATGTTTGGATGAGATTGGTATTTTGTTGATTTTGTTGCCCAAAACCTAAAGTATGATAATAGAGTAGGATTTTGATGATTATGATGATCTCATTGAGTTTATTGGGTGTTTTTTTGTGGGGATGGCTTTGGGTAAGGTTTTGTGTCCATAGGGATCAATTGGGCAAGTGTTAGGAAGTTTGGTCTGTTTTCTGCATTTTCTGGTTCTGATAGAACCACTCGAGTGATTTGGGATTCACTCAAGTGAGGGATGATCATCACTCGGGTAAGGTTGATCTATGCTCGAGTACTGTGCATAAATTCTGTTTTCCCTTCAGTTTTTCTATTGTGCTTTCTGGAAAATCCAAGAGTGTATAGTCTCACTTGTGAGTGAGGGATGAATATCACTCGAGTGAGCCTCCTCATGCTCGAGTGACTGGTGTATTTGACACCAAGGACTTGCTTCTCGAGTTGTCACTCACGGGCATGGTGCAAGAGTGTGCCTTCTCACTCGCGGGTATGGGGTATCTGCTCGAGTGAGCTGTTTATGCTCGAGTGCAGTGAGCCATTTGGGCTACTGCCATTTCTCTTGTGCTCTCGGGCTCTCACTTCCTGGACTTCACTCTCAGATGCTCGAGTGAGGCATTTGGCTTTCACTCGGGTGAGGTCCAGTGTGCTCGAGTGATCTTGTCTCTGAAAAGCTTCTTTGTGCTCTCGGGTATGCACTCGCTGTCTCTCACTCTCTGGTGCCTGAGTGTAGGCCGTACCATCACTCGAGTGAGATCGTCTTCACTCGAGTGCCTCAGTAGAAAATGTCAGTTTGTGTGCTTCCAAAAGGGGATCTTTGGGGTAGTTCTTCCAACCCTTTAGGAGTTTTGTTAGGGGTATGTAATGACTCTAAAAGAGCAATAATGATAACCAATTAAGTATTATGAAGTGAATTAAGTCTTGGAATAGAGTATAACTCTTCATCCCTAATTATGAATGTAGGATTTGACATTTGCCCTACTCGGGAGAGACCGGCGCAGGACACGCACAGAAGGACTCAGGTAGTGACTTTTCTCTCATGTTGTGTATGATACTTGGTATGTATGTTTATCATTGTGAATATGTTATCGGCCATAGGGCATTATAGCGTGAGCAGTTCAGCGTGAGCCGTCGTAGAGGGCAACGCTCATGATACCTACCCCAGCCGTTGTATCTGCCGCTGTAAGTGCCGAGGCTGCGTTATGGAATCGTGGATTCCTATTTGAGATCCAGCCTGTAGAGCTGTGTGTTGTGAAATAGTTTATATGGATCCCAGCTGTGGTGATATATGTGATATATTCATGTGAATGTGCAATACAATAAGTAGTTTAGCGTGAGCTGTTGTAGGGGGCAATGCTCATGATACCTACCCCGGCCGTTGCAACTGCTGTTGGGATTGCTGTGTGTTGTATGGATGATTTACTTTCATGCTTTGATGTTGTGCATATTATGAGTGATTTGTTACTACAAGGATTCTTTATAATCTTACTCCCCAAAAATTAAACATTTTAGACAGGGTGGAAAGATCAAAAGGCAAGCGAGTGACGAAGAGCAAGTAGAGCTCCGTGTTAGGAGTTTATTTTGGTTAATGGTTATCATTGTATATCATTTGGGTATTTTTGGTAGAAACGATTGTATATCGTGTAATCCCCAAGTAAAGGGCATGAATTGTGGGCTTTGTGCTTTTGTGTAAACCCTTTATATTAATTAATGGAACCCTAGTGTGTCGGGAATTTATGCTGTACTCTGATATGTATGAATGAAACCAACCGGTACAGGCCATTTAAGTGTTAAAAGATGAATATGAGATTGCAATGATAAGGTGTTGTAAAAGTTTTTGAAAACCCTGATTTTGGGAAGTTTAATTTGAATAAGTCCCAAACCATCTTACAATCTCTAATTCAAACTTAATTACGTGTTTATGAACGTAAATCTCGGCCTTAATCGTGAAAGGGGTTACATCTCGAGTTGTCACTCGCAGGCCAATTTTCAAGAGTGTGTTCTGACACTCGCAAGTGTAGTCTTCTCACCCGAGTGCCAAGGGTTGTGCTTGAGTGATCGTCCTCCTCTAAAGTGTCTATGCTCTAGGGCAAACACTCTCTATGTCTCACTCTCGGGGACTCGAGTGAATTTCGAGTCAACACTCAAGTGCAAAACCTCATGCTCAAGTGTTGTGAGCACTTTCTGACTATAGTTGTTGCTCATTGTCAAACACTCGCGAGTGAGAACCATTCTCACTCGAGTGCAAGTCTCTCATCACTCGAGTTAGTCAGCCAAAAATCAATGTTCTGCTTCCAAAAAGGGGTCTTTAGGGTAGTTTCTCCCAACCCTTTTGGCATATGTGTAGGCCTCTAATAGTCACCTAAAGAGTTTGAATGATAACCAACTTAGAGTATTATGGAAATATGTATTTTGGAAAAGAGATTGATTGGTTGTCCCTAATTTGGTTATAGGATTTGACATTTGCCAGACTCGTGAGCCCATTGTGCCAAGGAATCTCAGGAAAAAACCAGGTAGTGACTCTTTCTCTTATACTGTGTGTAAATCATTGTATGTATGCCTATCATGCATCGTGTTGCTGCCATTATTTTGTGATGCTTTGTGCCTTGTGTTGTTGTTGCTTTTTGATGCTTTGTGCCTTGTGATGCTGTTGCATAGTGTTTACCGCGAAAGCTGGCATAATAATTACAACGAAAGCGGGATAGAGATTACAGTGAAAGCTGTCGCATTGTGATTACAACTGTGAGTGCTGTCGTTTGTGGCGTGAGCCATGAAACATTGTGTTGCTGCTGAACATGATCTTACATGCTATGTGTTTACATACTGTATAAGTGATTTGTTACTACTCGGATTCTTTTGAATCTCATCTTTCCTTTGACTAACCATCAGATAGGGCAAGTGGCTACAAGTAGAAGCGGGCAACCAGGAGCGGCTAAGACTAGTGGGAACGTTTTAATTTTTGGATTGTTGGTTATCTGTTTTGATTTGGGATTACTATATATATATATATGGGATGTGAATATTATTTTTGGATATGTAATCCCTTAGGTTGGGAAACTGTACACCCATTTTATATATACATGTAACCCAGGGTTGCCAGGATTTTAGTTGGACACTCTAATATTTATGAATGTAATTTAATTGCACAAGTAATTGTATTCGAATGTGAATGTGAGACCAAATTAATTATATTTTTGAACTGCTTTTCTGGACACCCCATCTTGAAGATGAGGGATTATAAATATTGTTTTTGTTTTATTAGTATCTATTTCACTTAAATTTCATAACCCAGATATAATTACAGTGAAGGGGTTACAACAACCTTTCCTCGCCTTCACTCCTCCTCAAATCCACCAGAAATTGGTAACCAAATGTCCACCACTATGCCATCATCGCTCCTGCTCAAATTCACAACACCAACTTCTCACACACTCTCCTCCTTCACATCGACAAACCCAAACTCAGTCTACAACGATTTCCAACCAACTTAGCAATGGCATATTATGACTGCCCCTCCCCCTAAAAAATGACCACACCCATGTCGCTGCCACTATCCTCTCTCAAGGCCATGCAACCAGGGTCGACCAATGGCACCAATGACAACAGAAGAATATGAAGAGTCCCAATCACGTTTTCGCACAATTTCGCCCTTTTCACGACTCCCTCAACACTTTTCAATTTAAAAACTTCCAGGATTATGCACGTCATTTTGTATCAAATTGTAATATTCCAGTTCAGGTACTCGCACTTATGTGGGAATATGAAATTTCAAATCACCTTTTTGTCTTTTCCCATTTCTAAAGTTCTTTTTCAAGGATTTTCCTTAAAATCAAAAGCAATAATATAAAATAAATTAAATTACATGCACTCCTTGCAAGATAGAGAGTCCACAATTTACACCTCGCGTTACCAGTCAATGTACAATTGTACATAATTAATGTGGACACAATTTCATTCATAAATTAAATATTTAACTTAACTACATAAATTTAAAATTTTTAAATTAATTACAAACCAAAATTTTCAGTTCCACACTAAATTCTCAATTAATTATTCTAACTCAATTAATTTTTTTTCTCAATCCAAACAAACTCATTTGATGCACAAATGAACACAATGTTATTTAATTTGTACCAAATTCCCAATTTATAATTTAGGATTATATCCTAAAAAATTGTCTAATAATACACTCTCAATTTATTCAAGATTAAAACTGATTAAAACTTCAATAATATTTCAAATAAATTAAATCAATTATTGAATTCAAATTTAATCAATGCAAATATATCACACACATATCTTAAATAAATCATAAACTTTTCTAATTAAAATTATGATTATAAATCCTCAAATCAACTAATCGGCAAATATAAATAGATAAAATTTAATTAATGATTTACTATCTAGAATCCTACAGTCATCGATAGTTAAAACTTAATACGTACTTTAAACCCTAATTCTAAAATTTGTTCTAATCTTCACAATAATTCATCTACTAACAATTTAATAGGTCTAAAAAATATTCATAAAGAAAGTTTAGTGAATAAGAAGGTTTGTTTGATAAAAAAAAAAAAGAAGAAGAAGAAGAAGAAGAAGGGTTTTGAGTACATACATGCTCGAATTTAAAAATCACATTTGTGCAAAGGAAGAAGACGATGCCCCTCTAACTCTCTCCCTTTAGCAACGGAAATTATAAGGAGGGTATCTTAATTTAATACCCCTATGTGCGTTAGTCATTCCTCCCCTGTTTTTTTGGGTAAAGTAGCATGTAGCACTATGGTATTATTTCTTAGTTCATTCAACATTGTAATGTTATTTATGGTGCATCCAACACCTTGAAGTTATTTTCCTAGTGCTTCCAGTACCCTAATCTATTTATAGTACATTCACTGAGAAAATAACATGATGGTTCCAGATGTTCCATAAAAAAGATTAGTGTAATAGATACTAATGAGAAATAATATCAAGGCGCTATATCCTACTTTACCCCTCTTTTTTAACTTTGATTTTATTTTACTTTTCAAAATCAATAATTTTTTAATATTTTTTTTTAATTTTTTCATCACTTTTCATTACATTTTTTTATTACAATTCATTATCATTATTTTATAATATCTTTTATTCTTATAAATCATATTTTGAATCAGTTCTCTTTACTTAAATAATTAAATATAGTAAATTTTATCTATCATAAAATGATTCCTTCTTAATGTTATTTAAAATTTAAGAATAAAAATTAGGATGTTGCACTTAGAGTCATTGAGCTACAAAACACTGATAATTCATGAGAGACTACTACTATATATTTACGCATATATAACGCTTAATAAATAACGGTTACATTGAATAAACGTTATATATATCAAGGTGGAGGTCACACAAGAATATATAATACTAAAACCTAATGGTTAAATATGCCACCGCCATTCACTGAGAAGCGAAATCCGTGAAAATAAAAATATAACAGTTGTAATTATTAATCATCATATATTTACTAACAAATATGACGATTCTTACGAAATAACTGTTATATATAAGAAGGGAGGATTTTGAAAAAAAAAATATTTGATAATATTTGACCATTCTTCGCAATAAACTATTATCTATTCTTCAAGAATACATAACAATAAAAAAAATTATTTGATAATACATTACAGTCCATCATAAATAACTGTTAATATTTAATATACATAAAGTTAGGATTATGAAAGATATCACATATAAGTGGAGCAGGATCCTAAAAAATATAATTTGATAATATATTATGATCTTTCACATAGAACCATTAAGTATTCTTTAATATAAATAAAAGTGAAATTCTGAAAAATATGTATATAAGGATGCGGGATCCTGAAAAAAAAAATTTGACAATACATTTCGGCTCATCACTAAGAACCGTTTTCTTTAATATAAATAAAAGTGGGACTCTGAAAGATATAAAATATTAAATGGTAGGATCTGAAAAAAAAAAATTTAACAATACATTACAGTTCTTCATTAATAACCGTTAAGTAATTTAGCAATAAATTACGGTTCTTGACTAAAAACCATTAAGTATTCTAAAATATAAACAAAGGCAAAATTCTAAAAGATATTAAATATAAGAAGATGGGATTATTTAAAAAAATTATTTAACAATACGTAACAATTTTTCACTAAGAATTGTTAAATATTCTTTAATAAAAAGGTGGAACTTTAAAAAATATCAAATATAAGAATGCGGGATTCTGAAAAAAAAAAAAATTTATTTAGCGTAACTCTTTAAACTCCTTCTCAAGTATTTTTTGAGCTTCACTAATCAGTCTCATGCTCTTTTTGCCATAAGTTTTGTTCTAAAATTGCAAGTTTTGTCCTCCACCACTATCATAAATCTTCACTTTGCAGCTCTTTCCTCTTGTGATTCTTCCTTGTGTAAGCTTTCTTTTCTTTTTTTTCAATTAACATTTTGAGTTTCATTTTATTTTTCATATAACGAGAGCTCGCTAGTTGATGCCCAAAGTCGCCGGTCGGGATTACGATATCTAATTTAATGATGACCATTGGTTGGAAGATTAAAAGAGAGAAAAAATGTAAGAGAAAGCAGAGAACACGAAAAAAATGATGAGGTAAAATGCTTAATTTTTTATTGTTGAGCATCTTATGTTCCTAAACTTTAGTAACCCAAATTGTAGATTGACATCAGGTTTCGAGATTTGGTCAAGTTTTTATATTTGTTAATTTTTAATGTATACTAATTTTCAAAGTTATATGATCCAATATTTGTTTTAAGCTTTTATATTTACTTATTTTTATTATTTATATATATTCTTATTTTTATATTTACATTATCCTTTTTTAGTTAAAGGATATGTGACGGAAACTCTTAGAGCACACTGATATATTATCTGTGGACAATCTACAACAAAGGTATTGGAGAATATTGTGAGATTTTTTATTAATTGATTTTCCTTTAGAATTCAAAACATTATAAGATAATGTTTTATTGTGAGAGTATTTAAGTTATTAATTTCTTTTAAATTGTATTATGTTTATCTATGATGTATTGAATTTTTGAATCCTATAAATAAGTTTTTTATTCTCATTATCTTGTTACTATCAATTATTATATTGTGTCCTATATAATAAATATTAATAGTAAAAACATAAGAACAAGTAATAAAACGAACTATATAATAATAAAAAAATAAAGCCAATATATTAGGATTATTAACAAAGAACCATCATATATACCTTTAATACATTATGATTCAGAACTATTATTTATCTATATAGAGCATATATAACGCCCGCAAAACCGTCATATATGACTGATAATAACTGTCACAAATGACCCTTTATGTAGTAGTGGATATTGAAATATAGCCAAAGTCATGTAGTATGTATGATCTAAACTTAATGTTTCCGCCACTTGACAAAATAGTAACTGCAGTACCAACAATAGTAGCTATAGTAATAATAATTATGTATCCTTGGATGTATTTAGTGATTATGCATATTAAACAAGGTTCAAAAAATTGGACCGGTCACTGAATCGGGAAAAGCAATGGGTTAAGGGTTAGTGGGTCAGACCGGGTCAACCTGGAGTCAGACCGGTAATTATTAAAATGATATATTTAAAAATAAATGTTAGTTATTTTAAATAATAATAAATGTTGGAAAAAATGATAATAAAGATATAAATTAAATATAATTGTCAAAATAATAAAATTTAAATGACAATAAATAAGTCTAAAAAATATTTTAAAAAAAGTAATATGTAGATGATGTGAAATATCAAATACGCAGGGGCTATCAAAATAATATATATTTTCCTTCAGTTCCTTCACTCATATATATATATATATATATTTAAATATAATTAGCGTCCAGAGATGAAGCTGCCAGCTGCCAACACACTATTTATGATTCAAGTAAAAACCTAGCCACCAACAAGCTTTTAGAGTTAGATAAAAGGAACACGCTATCAGAGAGAAATTTGCAGCCGCCAAGCTTTTTCTCTCCCTTCTTTCCAATTTCCGATTTGAAACTCTCCCTTCTTAGCAATCTCCCTTATATTCTCCAGTCAGTCTTGCTCGCATAGCCCTCCTTCTCGGCGCTCTCTCTGGTGTTTTCATGTCTCTCTCATTCTCACAGCTTTCCGGGAATAACTCTTCTTCTATTTTCCTTCTGTTCTTCCCTTTCTTCTTCATCATTGTGTTTTTCTAGGCAATTTTTTTTTTTCAAAAAAGTGACCCAGTTAACCCGCTCAACCTAGCGGGTTATTAGGGCGGGTTGCATCGGTCCAATCTAGTTCATGGTGGGTCAACATTTTCCCGGTTTAAGCACTGACCAAACCAAACAAGTGGCCAGTTCATCGGTTTCTGGTTTAAACCGGCCGATCCGGTCCGGTTTTTCATACCATGATATCAAGAAGTCTTCAGATTCATGAATGATCAAAATTAAAAAAGCAACTCTTTAATAGGTTGGCATTGTTGCTATTAATATGAGCTTTTTTTTTCCATACTCATCTAATACTATTTACAAGACACTTTCTTATTGTTTCATATAAGACTAAGAAAAACTTTAACTTCATTAACTCTACCATAAAATTCAACAATTTCTTAACTTTATCCCTATCTGATATACTCCCTTTGGGCCTTTTTATAAGGAATATTTTCTCTCATAGGGGTGATCCTTAATATAAAAAACAATTTTTTTTTCTAAAAATTTAAAATTGGTCTTTCTATTTTTATCCCATTAAATATATGGTACTCATTACCTCCTCTCTACAATAAATTATCATCTATTATCTCTCTTGTACTATATTTATAAACAAGAGTATAAATGGAAAGAAAAATTAATATTTTACACATTTATTACTTTTAAGTAATATTTTGAACCACTTGATTTTGATAGTTGTTCTTAATAAAAAAAAAGTGGAGGGAGTATATAATACCTCATGAAAACAAAGTTAACACAATAATAAATGAAGGATAGAATTATACAATCATGTAGAAAATTTAATAAGGTACCTTATAAATAAAAACAAACTTTTTTATCTCTCTGCCCTATAAATAAGATGAGAGAAGTAACACAAATTCTCAATACATCCGTAGAGTATCAAATTATACACCACTTTTTTGGACTGAAATGCATCATATTATAAACTATAAAGGTAAACAAGTACACTTCATAGTTCCAAAGTAATCAAAACAACAAAACAAGAATAAAAAAGATGCAACAATTGGAGAACAGATCTTCCAATGCCAATTGAATTTTGGTGCTCTTCCATAACAGCATATGAGATCAGGAACCAAGTAAGGAAGGAAGGAGGCAAAGATACCTACCCAGAAACACCAAATGAAGCTGCAATCCAATTCAAACACTATCCAAGAGAAGCCAAAAAGATAAGCACTGGCCAAATATCCATCTTGAGGAGCCACAAATAGATAAAAGAAAAAACTATTGGGATTGGGGGTATAAAACCCAAAAGGCCACAAACTCATTAAACAACTCCTTAGTTCTTTCAAAGAAGCTAAGTTGCAACATTGAGCAACATATTTTTTATGAAATATGTGCTCTTGAAAGAAGCTCCACCAATCATAGCTTTGCTGAGCATATCCAAAGCATAGAATTAGGAACTTTTTATCCTCAAGATTTCCATTCAACCAGTAATTAGTCTTCAAAGCCAACACAGACGCATTCCTTATTCTTAGTCTATAACCATGATACCTAACATCTAACATAACTTTTTCCTTAAAAATAGCCACACACCAAAGCCATCCAGGCGGCACCCACCTTAAATCATCCTTAATTTTCAGTATGATCCTTTTGATTGCAACAATAAAACTTAACTTGTCATTAGAATTCCAACACCTTATTACTTTACCAAAGATTGAGACAAACAGAACAAATGAACTACTATTAAAACCCAAATCAGTAGAGTCTCCAATCTTCGAACAAACTCTAGCAAGTACTGTCTCCATTACAACCAAAGGTTTATACCAAAAACAATTATCTCTATAAGAAACCATGGCCATAATTTCATTCCAAAACCACTCCGAAGCATACATAAGCATAACTATCCCAACACACAATCCAAAAAAAAAAAGCAATCGGACCATATAGCCATAAGGACGACACACTGAGGCTATTAGAAGAAAGAGCATTAGAGCTTTTTACCTCACAAGCCGTAGGCAAATGACTACATTGCTATTGGAGCTGATTTACATCAAAGCACTGCGAAGGTTGTCTGCACATGAGATTCTGCAATTTGTTACCCCCAGGCCTTAGAAGGTGTGTTAGACGACTTCCTCCAGAACCAGATACCTTGCCTTCAGTTGAATCGACTTGAGGAATCATCCAATTTACTTGTAAAACATCGATCTCACCTTCGTCGTTCAACCTTCCTTGTTTGGAATAGATCTCAGATTTCACCATCTCCAAGCCTAATCTCATAGATCTAGATCTCGGCTTTGGCCATTCCGCTTTCATCCTTGTCTTTCTTGTGTCTATCTGCCATAGTCGCACCATCCTTAGATCTGTCTCTTTCAAATCCCTAATCCTCATAGCTTCAGATCTTATCCTCACAATGTCGAACTCACACACACACACACTCCCGACTCACTCTTCCCCTGCTGCTGCCGGGGAGAGGACGCCGATGTAGATCGCTCACCAAGGGGTGGTTTAGGCTCTCACCAGGGAGAGAGTTTTCGCTCTCACAAGGGGGAGAGTTTTTTTTTTTGTCATAAATACTTGTCTAATCTTTTTTCACTACCCCATAAATTATACACCACCTAGTTGTTCAATATTTCTATTTTTTTTTATCACTTAATGGCATTAAGTATTTGATTTTTGGCTGCTCATCAAGCATAATAATTTATATTCCCTCCAATTTTTCAATATGGCATTTTCAGAACATTTTGGCATTCATATTTGTATGACGCTTTGCAAAATGTATACAATAATTCTTTTTTTTCAAAAAAAAACCTAAAGAGGGTTCTTTTAATTGATTAATAGAGATGAGAGTATTTAATGATGGATATGTATAAAAAAAATTGGTATGCTTATTTGTATGACGCTTTGCAAAATGTTTGCAATAATTAATTTTTTCCCCAAACAAAAAGCCCCTAAAAAAGGTTCTTTTAATTGATTAATAGAGATGAGAGTATTTAATAATGGATATGTATGAAAAAAAAATGAGGAAATTTTAAGGACATTAATTAACTTTGTTTTTTTTTTGTGTAAAATACATATAAAATTGTCTCGTAAAAAAATAAGGAGAGTACTCCTTCCATCCAAAATATACGACGGCTTCTAAAAGAATTCTTTAGTCTATAATATAACTTATTTATATAGTTATTAATTACCATGGTCTAATTTTACACCTATTTATTGGTATTATATATTTGATACAAGAAAGAGGTGAGAGATAAGACAGATTTGAATAGAGGCAAAATTGAAAGTTTTTTTTTTCCCAATTTAAGAGATATCTAATGAGTGATATAAAAAAAGGGGAGATCTAATTAGTAGTACATTTTTTATTAGTTTCGTTGATATAGTTGAAAAAGACTTGTATTTTAGAACAAAGGAAACATACGATTTTAACCATATTGGCAAGCATGCATACCCGCCAACATAAATATGTGTACATATGAAATGGTTATTAAACCAAGACCGAATCGGCTGGTTTGGACCGAAAACTGGCGAACCAGTTGGTAAACAGTTTGGTCCGGGAAGTAAACCAGTTCACTTTTTTTAAAAAAAATCAAATTTTTAAATTTTTTTTATAATTTCATATTAATAAGTCTAAAATTTTTACTTTCTCACCGGTTTAGTCCCGGGTTAGCTTCAATTTAATCTGGTTTGACCTACTGACCCTTGAGTCAGTACCCAGATCGATTCAGTGACTGATCCGAATTTAATGACCTTGGTCTCACTACTACAAAATAAGGATTTAGTGGCGCACTTCCTATGGCCCTTCTTTAAAGAAGCGCCATAGATAATTGTTTTTATTTTTTGGGTTAACCACACTTGGCCAGCGCTTGGTGGGGCAAGCGCTGGAGCTGGTGGCGCCACCTATGCCGGTGCTTGCCACACTAAGCGCCTTCCAAGGCCCAATGGTTTTTTTTGGTTCAACCTAGACCCTTTCACTTTTTTTTGTTGTAGTTGAACTAGCCTTGGCCGCCGCTTGGTGGGGCAAGCGCCAGGGCTGGTGGCGCCGCTTTGGTCGGTGCTTGCCACACCAAGTACCGAGCAAGGCCCAATTGGTTTTTTTTCGGTTCAACCCAAGCCCTTTCTCTTTTTTTTTCTGAACCAGCCTTGGCCGGCGCTTGGTGAGGCAAGCGCCGGAGCTGTTGGTGCCGCCTTGGCCGGCGCTTGCCACACCAAGCATCGGCCAAGGCCCAATGGTTTTTTTTTTTTTGGCTTAGCCCAGACCTTTCTTTTTTTTTGGTTGTTGAACCAGCCTTGGCCGGCGCTTGGTGGGGTAAGCGTCGACTAAGGCCCTGCCAACACCCTCATGCCATTTTTTTATATTCTTCATATTGAAAGGCTGCTAAGGGTTCAACCTTGTCGCATATGCAAAAGTTCTCTTCTTTATCGATCTATATATTATCTAGACTAATGAGAGAGTGAGAGATCAGACACCACGTGCATAGAGACTGAGGGTCAGAGTTAAGAGCTACCACCACCATAGTAGAGAGATCACAGAAGGCGATCGAGCTTGGATCATCACCTCCATTCCTCCTACGTATGCCAAGGACATGCAAGCTGATTATTAGCTAAGGCACCCCAGTAATTAAGGTAAGCTTCAGTACATTCTTTCCTTATTTATTATTTATTTATTTTGCTAGGATCCTTCTTTTCTTATTTAATTTATATGGTTTTGGCATTAATTATCTTATTATCTTTTACTTCCATTTAATTTGCCCATGCTTTAATTTCCCTTAGAATTATTTCAATGGGGGGGATTTAGATTATATTTTTTGTATTTTAACTTATCTAATTTTTTTTGTTTAATTACAAGCTAAGAAGTTGGTATGTAGTTTCGCTATCACCATTCATTTCTTCATCACTTATCTTTCACGTGAATAATAGAGAAAATAATATATACTGTATTTTCTAGTCTTACTTTTCATTTGTCTAACTTAATAATAATAGTAATAATGATAATAATAATGATAATAATGTAATCACTATTCATTTGTCTTACTTTATATCAATTAAGATTACGCTTGAAGGCTAATAATAATAAGGCGTATAATGTATATTAAAACAAATATTTAGGATACAAAGGCTCTTGTACAACAAGCGTCATAGCTCCCTTCACCATTTAATTAATTTATTTATTTATTTTATATACTAAATGGATGTTATGGCGCTTGGTGTCTAAGCATCGTTGCTTTTATATACCTTCTATACAAAGTGTACAAATTTGCCGCTCCCGCCATTATCATCGTCTTTCTATCTTTCTCGTGCATCCTCCTTCTCTCCATTTTTCAGATCTAATTGGTCCCCACATCGTCTTTCTTGCGTATCCTCCTGCACTCCATTTTCCAGATCCAATTGGTCCCTACTATACCTTTCTTTCCATTATCCCCACACCCTCCTCTCTTTGATAACTGTTGTTGGAAGCTTTGTTGGTCCCACTTTTTGTTTTTTCTTGTTTCCATGTGCGCATTTCTTCAAAACATTTTGGTCACGCACTTCTGTTATAGTACAAAGCTTAGTTACCCACATGATTTGCTTTGTCTCAACCTCGTATAAGAAGTTTCTTAGCTCTTAAGTTTTCTTTAGGTACTTTTTCTTCTTCTTCTTTTTTGGTAAAATCTGTCGTGAATATTATGTGTGCTCATGATTTTTTTTTTCTGGTATTTAATTGAAGTTTCAGCTGTCTTCTTAAAGCTTGGTCTCCCGGTTGTTTTTTTCCTCTATTTCAACCAGCAACTAAAGCAACCGACAGATGCCCTTATATTGCCAACAATTGGTGTCAATGGTACCAGCTTTGATCAGCCGAGGAGGTCAGTCAATACGTTTCGATATCAAAATCTATCATGCAGTTATAGATGATCATGTCGATGATCGTGTGCTAAATGATGTGCTTACTCATGATTAGCCTGGTATGGCGGCCATCAACATATGGATTAGGTATTTTATCATCATCGTCTATCATTGTTATTATTATTATTATTCATCGTTAATTTTTTTTAGGTTTTAATGACATTGTTTATTATCTATAAAGGCACTTGTACCACAATCTGTTACTGCACACGGAAAGGGCGCATAGATTCATATTTGTCAACCCACACCTCTTTTGCCAGCATAGATTAGATGTGAAAGCACTCTCTAATGATGTCAGGGACATCTTCACGTGATGAGCAACCCCTAATATGCTTTTATCGTGCCATACAATCCGGGTTAAGTTATTTGCACAGTATTTTAATATATGTTTTTTTTATTCTTCCACTTTTACTATAACATGATTGTTGAAGTAAAATCTTTAAAATATTTTAGGGGACATTGGATTTTGATTGTTGACAGTCCAGCGTCACCTAGAATCCCCAGGATTTACTATTTGGATCCTATAAAGACCGGTTCTCCAGGCAAACGCCGTGATTTGAAGATTATAATCAATAAGTAAGTGCATGGGTATATATGAAAATATTTGTCATTATTATATTGAATTACCAAAATTAATCAATCACTGCTTGTTTTGTTAGTGCATTGACCGCTCACCAAAGCAATGTTGGATTGGCCTATTCTACATGCAAAGACCTAGCCAGTAGCTATCCCTGGAGGAAGATTGCGGTACTTGTAACCCCCGTCACGATCAAGGCAGAGATTAAGCGTTTAAATACGTTTAATAATTGAATAAGAGATTCAGGGTAATTAAAAACTTTTTACAACACTTATACAAATAGATCTCCATTCATTTCAAATTAAAAGCAATAGGCCTGTTCGGTCAGTCACATATACAATATCAGAGTACTAACACAATTCCCGATATCCATTCAAGATAATAACATTAATCCAAAGGTTTATACAAGACATCATTGCCTATCTCGATATCCATACCGGGGATTACACAAAACTATCATGCTATGATCTATTCAATAGGTATATTTATCCCAAAATGATAACCAGTTCAGTATAAACCAAAATATCTAACTAAGACTGCCACCAGCAGTCCTAATCATCTTTGCTCACTTGCTTGTTCTTCGATCCACTTGCCCTGTCTAAAAATGTTATTTGGAAAGAATGAGATTCTAGAGAATCCCAGTAGTAATAGTTTATGTATATGATGTATAATTAAGCAAAGCATGTAAGTATATATCACAATTCAACTACACAACATTCAAAGCTGGGCTACCCGCTGCGACTCAATCATTTATTCAAGACCAGGCTACCCGCCACGGACCCAATCAGCACTATTCAAGGTTAGGCTAACTACCACAAACCCAATCAACAACATTCAAGGCCGGACTACTCACCACGGACCCAATCAGCATCATTCAATGATAAATACGTACGAGCAATGCATTAAACATGATATAGGATAAAGTGTCACTACCTTATTCTTTCCGTCCTTGTTCAAGCGTGGGTCTTCTACGTTCCAGGAAAATATCAAACCCTATAGTCATAATTAAGGACGACACATTATCACTTATTCCAATACTTAATTGACTTCAAAAAACTTAGTTTTGGTTACCATTAAAATCCCTTAAGTAGCTATGAAAGTCTCTAACAATAGCCTATAAGGATTGGGAAGTACTAGGTTATAAACCACTTTTCAAAATCATACGGTGCTGAAAATAGGGGTTGGCTGCAGCCAAAAAACCTCTGGCTGCTGCCAGAAATAGCACAGAAAGTTTCTGGCTGCAGCCAAGAATTTTCTGGCTAAGGCCAGGAAAACTCTGTTTCTTGATTGAACTTCAAAAAATCATAACTAATTCTAGAAATATCGAAATGAGGTGATCCCAAAGCCTATTGAAAGCTATTTAAGTGCTCTTTACTAGAAAAATATGGATCATTACCAGAAATCACCACAAAAATACAGAATTTGAGAAATGTCCACACTACTCCAAAATTGTTCCCAGATTTAACATCAAACTTTGGACAATCATAACTCCTAGCTCACAAATTGAAATGACATGAAATATATGTCCCTTTTGAAGCTTGGAAAGTGAACTTTAAGACTAGAAAGTTTCAGAATTTTTCAACACCAGTTTCTATTTTAAAACGTCCATGCAAAGCCACTTCCAGAACAGAGTTTTTCACTAACCAAGACTTGCCACTTTTAAAACTAAGTTCCCAATAGTTCAAAATTCATATCCAAGATACATCTCAAAGCATCATATCCATGACAACAACAACAACTCAAACACCACAAGACCCTAATTTTCAAAAATAGGGCTAAATTCCCAGAAATTCCAACTTAACCAAATGACCGCAAAACTTATATCAAAATGCTCAACTCACTCACCTCTTTAACTTTCTCCAAGGAGTTCTTTGATTCTCCAAACTCTATATTTCCTTGAGAGCTCAAATCACCACCAATGACAAATCTAAAATCATAGAATTGAAGCTCTCAACACAAGGAACAAGATTGAAAAAGGGAGTTTTTCCATTAGAGGTCATTAGAAGGGTCAAAATCTCACCTATTTCCCAAGCTCTTCTTCCTCTTCAAGCTCTAAAGGATGCACAAAATTCTTGGAGGGATAAGAGAGAGATGAGTGTGATGAAATGATGGGGATGAAGGCAGAAATTCTGCCCATCCCTTGCCCCATACGTATAAGAGAGAGGGAGAGAGAGAAAATGAGAGAGGTTGAGTGTGTGGAGAGAGATGAATGATGATTATTTGGGCTCCCATGCTCTTTTCATTCAGCTGAATTGTAGGAGAGAAGGAAGAGAGAAAAAATGATGAGACCATGCTTGGTTGACTTCCTCAACAACTCTCATCATGCTTACACAACAACGCTACATGTCACTCTCTTATGCAATCGCCTCACAATTAATCCTCCACTTAATTACACTAATCAATTCCATTAGTCATTTAGTTACATTTCTCATTCCTTCTTGTTAGTAATTAATCTCTTCATTAATCACTAACTAATTAACCGATGATTTCCATTTTTCCACTGATTATCGCATATTTGTTGAAATTGCCACATAACACAATTTAAATTCCCTTTTTCTTTATCCATGCGCCCTTACCTCAATAATTAGCCCAACTAATTATCTTGCCACATAATTATGCTAAAATATAGAGTGTTGAGCATTTCTAATAATTATTCGGATATCAAATCCACATTGATCTACATAATCATTCTCAATAATTGTAATTAGCCCTTAATCGAAATTTGGGGTGTTACAGTACTTTTATATATATATATATATATATGAATTTAATTACTCCAATTTTGTTATTCAAAAATATTTCTTCAAATGTTTACTTAACTATTTCATTGTATTATCAGTGCCCATTCCAATCAAACAAGAATGATTGCGGTTATTATATTATGAAATTTATGAAAGATGTAGTTACTCATGATAACATTTTTGTTCCTACATAAGTTCTTTTTACTTGCAGTTACTGTGTTTTAAATTTAATTGATAAATGTCTAAGTTAATTGATTTTTAGTAATTTTAATTTTCTCTGTGCGTGCTTTTTATGTAGTATTATAAAGATCAACGTTGTAACCAATTGACTGAGCAACAAATAGATGAAATCATTGAAGAATGGTGTGAATATATGGTCAAGGAATTAGTTAATATTTAGATATATACATAGGTTGTTTCTTGCATATTCACCTTGGTTACATATGAATTAGTTGTACATTAAAATTATTTCTTGCCTACATTCTACATACATAGGTACTTACAATTAGTTGTTCTTGTTTGATACGTTGTAATCAAATTACATTAGTACTGGTTTTATGAATTAATTATTTTGATTCAAGTTATTATTTCATTCTGATTTGGTGTGATTCTGGCTTGAGCTTTTACTGCTGTGGATTTGTAAAATGTAAATTGCTGTGGATTGAATGCATATTTAAAAAAAAACATACCTCCAATGCTAATGCCGCTTGCCTCGGGAAGCACCGTTGGAGCAGTATACTTCCTTCGGCGCTTCTCTGAATAAGCATCACAACTTTTTATTAAAAAAAATGAAATACTTAAGCTATGACGCTTCTTAAGCGCCATAGTGTTCTCTAAATTAAATGTTATAGTTTGTATTTTTTGCAGTAGTGTCTATACACTAAAATCAAACTTAATTATGGCCTCTTCTACCTTTCTCTTCCCCTTCCTTGTCTTCCTTCTTTGCTCAACACCTACCCCCACAAATAGCCATGACTTCTCAATTTCTCTTATCCATCGTGGCTCCCCCATGTCTGCACTGTACAAGTATTACATGACCCTCCATGATCATCTCTTAGCATTTGCCCATCGTGTGATCTCTCATGCGCGCCACCTTCATCGCTTACATGCACCATCTTCCTTGCAGTCCAGTAAAGAACAACCACCGGAGATCTCATCGACTTTGTTGCTGGATAGCTATGAGTACATAGCTATGCACCATCTTGGTTGTATGTGAATTAGTTGTGTTGGAAATTGTGCCCTAAGGGCCAATCATTGTACTTTGAACATTATTATTTTAATGAAATTTCTCTATTCTGTTATCATATTATTTACATGTTAACTGTGATAATTGTATCCTTAGATAATTCATAAAGATTATCCTAAAATGTCCCTGGTCGGTCATCTATGCGGGAGCAGAGATGAAACAAGACCAGTATGACTTTGATAAGATATGGAGATACGAATCAAAGTCTTAGGCACTTGTAAGAGTACAAGGTGCTGGACCGACCCACTATGAGAAAGCTACATGGATCAAGTCATAAGCTTTTTTCATGTATAACCACGTCACAATGCCCTTAGACCTGAGGTCATCATGGATTCCTATATGAGAGTTGCTAAGCTTTGAACTAGTCAAAAGTCACTTTTGACCGGGTGATGATAAAGGCTACGATCGGGCTTAGTGGTTTTTCATGCAGAGGAATATGAATGATCAAGATGGAATTTGTCCCTCACATTAGTAGAGAGATATTACTGGGGCCCTCGATGAGTGAGTCTAAGAAATGTATGACCATACTATGATGAAAGGAGTTTCTGTTTCTGTTATCAGGCTACTCAGGAATCGAGAAAGTAATGGTCAGGAACAAGAGGATGACATTATCCATGCCTTATCCTTGATCGATATATCGTGTGACAAAAGGGACGTGACATGGTTGTATGACAGGTTGCATCGTGATAACGATCCTCATATAAATTGGGTAGTCGTAATGTCTTGCTAGAGGTCGCTTGCGACTTTTGGGTTAGTATAGTTATTGGCCCACTGCCAACTTTATATGGGCCTACAGAGTTGCACACAAGAATGGCCCAACATGAGATAATGTTTAATTTAGGGTGGATGAATTTTATATTTATATATATATATATATAATATAAAATTCATTAATAGTATTATATAGATATATATATTTTCGAAATATATATCTTATATATATATGTGTATATATATTATATGATATTATTATATTGTGTTAGTTTTAAATTTAATTTATTAAGATATATTAAATTTAATAATTAACATGATAGAGATATAGTATCTCAGATTTAATTTATGAAGATAAATTAAATCCAATAGCTCTTTATTTGGATTAAATAAATAGGTTAAATTAAAACTGTTGGACAGATTTAATTTAAACTGAATTTATTTAATTAGCTCTTCAAGATAATTAATTGTTAATTAAATTCGAAATTAATGATGATTAATTTTGAAATTTGAAAATAGCCCTCATAGGTTATAAACTTGATAGAGCAGATATATTCATATGCACATGAGAATTGAGAGCCGCAAGTGAAACCCTAGGAGACATTAGAGGCGCTAGCACGCAGTCTCGGTTGGAGAACATTCGTGTGGATACCGGTAGAGGGAGCGGACCTTACGTGTTGGCTTCTAGAGATCGTGAAAACTCTGAATCATCAAAAAGGTATGAATCCTTCCAACTTGGTTTAAACGCCGTTGATAGATCCTCGATTAGGATGGTGAAATTTTTTAAAATTCTTCCGCTGTGCCTATCGATCCTAACAAGTTGTACATTAAAATTATTTCCCGTCTATATTCTACATACATAGGTACTTACAATTAGTTGTTTTTGTTTGTTACGTTGTAATCAAATTACATTAGTACTGACTTTATGAATTAATTATTTTGATTCAAGTAATTATTTCATTATGATTAGGTGTGATTTTGGCTTGAGTTTTTACTACTGTGGATTTATAAAATATAAATTGCTGTGGATTGAATGCGGGTTGAATGCATATTTAAAACAAAAATACCTCCAATGGCGCTTGCCTCAGGAAGCGCCGTTGAAGTAGTATACCTTCCCCGGCGCTTCTCTAAATAAGTGTCATAGCTTTTTATTAAAAATAAAAATACTCAAGCTATGACGCTTTCTAAGCGTTATAGTGTTCTTAATATTAAGTGTTATAGTTCGTATTTTTTATAGTCGCGTCTATACACTAAAGTCAAACTTAATTATGGCCTCTTCCAGCTTTCTCTTCCCCTTCCTTGTCTTCTTTCTTTGCTCAAAAACCCCACAAATAGCCATGACTTCTCAATTTCTCTTATCCATCGTGACTCTCCCATGTCTGCACTGTACAACTCTTTCATGACCCTCCATGATTGTCTATTAGCATCTGCTCGCCGCGTGATCTCTCGTGCGTGCCACCTTCTTCGCTTGCATGCACCATCTTCCTTGTAGTCCAGTGAAGAACAACCACCAAAGATCTCATCAACTTTGTTGCCGGATAGCTATGAGTACATAGTGTAACCCCCTTCCCACCTTTGGCCGGGATTAAGTTCTTAAACTCATAATTAAGTTGTAATTAGAGACCATAATGAAATTGGGACTTAATAAGATACTCTTTTGCCCAAAAATCGAATTTGCAAAAACATTTTTTTCAAAACTTATTCACAATGGTCTCAAGTTCTCAATACAAAACAATACTGGCCTGAACAGGTGGATTCCATTTACAAATATCAGAGTGCACATAAATTCCCGACTCACTCGGGTTCCATTCATTAGATAAGGGATTTACAAAGGCACAAAGCCACAATTCAATACCCTTAACTTGGGGATTACACAAAATCTATATATACAATTCCAAAATCTACAATGATAACCATTAATTCCAAAATACACTCCTAAACAGGAGCTCTAACTACTCTTCGTCGCCCGCTTGCCTCTCGATCCTTCGGCCCTGTCTAAAAGGTTTAATTTTGGGAGAGTGAGATTCTAAAGAATCCCCGTAGTAACAAGTCAATCATATAATGTACAACAATAATGCATGTAATCAAATCATCATCCACACAAGCAACTACAACGGCAGTTACAACGGCAATGGTTAGTATGACACATGTCATCCCTGACGATTGCTCACGCTGAATTGCTCACGCTGTATTGCATCACAACGGTCAACACAGTATAATTCACTACAGCTGGGATCCATATAAAGCATATCATATTCGCAAGCCACATAGGCAAGATACACACACACAGCCCACGGCTGGTTTTCACATACGTCGCCCCCACGGGTCGGATTCACAAAGATCCATGTCGATTACGACGGCAGTCCAACGGCCGAACTAGAGATGACCACTGTCACTCCCTATACGGCTCACGCTAACCTGCTCGCGCCGTAATGGGCCATGGCACACATTTCACAAGTTCAATGATAAGATATGCATACCAAAACATCATACAAGATATGAGAGAAAAGTCACTACCTGAGTTCTTCCGGGCGTGTCCTAGCGCCGGTCTCTCCCGAGGAAGGCAAATATCAAATCCTATTTTCACAATTAGGGACGAAGAGTTATTCTCTATTCCAAGACTTAATTCACTTTATACTGCTTAATTGGTTATCATTATTTCTCTTTTGGAGTCATTAAACACCCCTAACAACACTCCTAAAGGGTAGGAAGAACTATCCCAAAGATCCCCTTTTGGAAGCATAAAACTAAGATTTTACACTGTTTCACTCGAGCACAGATGACCATGCTCGAGCACAGATGTACGGACACTCGAGTGAAAACGGATTCACTCGAGTGATAGTACAGACATCACTCGGGCACAAGAGAGAGTGAGAGGCAGCGAGTGAACACCCGAGAGCACAAGAGAGTTTTCAGAAGTAGGCTCACTCGAGCACAAATGCCCTCACTCGAGCACACGTACGGAAATCACTTCAAGCACAAGGAAGTGAGACAGAAAGCACACGCCTGAGAGCACCATCCCACACTAGAAGCACAAGCTCACTCGAGCACACACGGCTCACTCGAGCACGGTGCCCATACCCGCGAGTGAGAAGGCACACCCGTGCACCTACTCGCGAGTGACAACCCGAGAAGCAAGCCCTTTGGTGTCAAATACACTCATCACTCGAGCACAAAATCCTCACTTGAGTGATGTTCATCCCTCACTCGCGAGTGAGGCTATGCTTGCTATAACCCAGAGAGTGCGATAGGAACACAGAAAGCAAGAAACGAGAATTGCACTACCGCACTCGAGCAGACCCATCTCTGCTCGGGTGATATTCATCCCTCACTCGAGCAGACCCATCTCTGCTCGGGTGATGTTCATCCTTCACTCGAGCAGGGAGGGGTCTGCTCGAGTGAATCCCTCAGATAGCAGAAAACGCAGAAACAGATGCACTCTCCTTAACCTTTGCCCAATTGATTCCTATGGATACAAAACTTAACCCAAAGCCATTCCCACACAAAAACACCCAATAAACTCAATGGAATACTCAGAATCATCAAAATCCTACTCCATTATCATGCTTTGGGTTTTGGGCAACAATTTCAATAATACACCAATCTTAACCAAACTTCACATTTCAATCTCTAATCAATCTATCTAACATAAACTCATTGCAAAATGCCATTCTCATGCCATAAACATACCAAATGAACAGTGACACTCCTTTTCCAGATTCAAGCCCAAATTTCCCAAATGGTTAACAACTGCTCCGTCCTGTGCTTTTTATAAATATTTTTTTTTTAATTACGCAAAACGATCTAGTGATTAAGATTAGTTAAAAACAAAAAAGGTGTAAAAAATACCATGTTGTTATGAAATCAAGAAAGTATAAGAGATTGAGATGAAGGAAATGAAGAAATACAAGAGAGAAATATAGAGAGCAAGGAGGGAGTGATTCTTATTTCATTTCAAGCTTACAACCTTTGATACATGCCTACTATTTATAGGCCACAAATCCTTAACTTCCATTACAAGAGTTACAACAAAAGAGTAAATCTACATAATGGTATAATATAAAGTCTTTGTAGGTTATTTACATTAATAATAGAAAACTCCCACTAAGCCATTCATGGGTTATATGGCTTTAAGTGTAGAATTCCAAAAGACTCATCTTGAAAGGTTATGGAATACTAAGAGACTATGAACATCCACTACCACAATATTCATAACACTCCCCCTTGGATGTTCATAAATAAATATTGTGCCTCATTAAAACCTTACTAGGAAAAACCCAATGGGACAAAAACCTAGTGAAGGAAAAAGAGTACACAATACAAATCGAAACTGCCTCATTAAAAACCTTACCAGGAAAACCCCGTGGGACAAAACCTTGGTTAAGGAAAAGAGTACAGCATGGTCTCTATTTCATACGATGATAATATCGTATTTACTCCCCCTGATAAGAACATCACTTCTAATGTATTGTTGAGCATATCATTCTTTTAGCCACCAAACTATGAATGATACATTGTCACCAAATATTCTGCTAGATGTATTCCTCTTACATATCTTCTGGATATGCTAAAATATCAGTATATTATGCCTTTATCTTATTCATCGTGAAAACAATAAAGAAAAATTATTTTGAAAATCATCAAAATATATCTTACATCCACATATTCAGTTTGTTTTGAACAAAATAATATTATATAATATGTTAATAGGACTATCACACCAAATCTCATTTTTGTTATCCACTGTGCACTTGCAAGAACTAATTTTTATAAATAAAATCATAATAGATACAATATTAGCATAATACAAAAATATTCTCATAAAGTATAAGGTACTTCTGAACCATTAAATTCAATGTATATTTACAAGAAAATTCACCACGATAAAAATATGTGATTTTGAAATTATTGATGCATTTGATGACTTGATCTACAAGTCAAGTAAAATGTAAAATTATTCATTTTTCAATATATTTTTCAATCAATTATATATGCTTGAATTATTTTCAAATTCGCACAATATTTTATATATAGAATGATTTTCTTGTATATGCTTCTGGCATTTTAGATCCTTCAAAGACTCTCATGTAATATTCACTATCCATATGCATATGCTATATATAATGATATCTAATAGACGCATTATTTTGTTTGCATATACTACCAAACTAATAATATATGCAACAATTATTGTATCAACTACCAAATGTTGTACCTCATCATAATCATCATTAAACCTTGTGAAAATCTTTATTTTCACATGAATATTCATATATCACAAATAACTTAATATTTCAAATGTTTTGGACTACAGGTCCATATTTGGACTACAGGTCCATAAATTTCACATACTGAAAGAACATTTTTCATTGCGTCATGTCCCCTTCTTCAGTTGGCCAATCACCTTTTTTCTACCGACATATTTATGTATAAGATCCTCATTTGATCACATGATATTATTACTAAAACTGTTGTCGACAACTTTATCTTTTTAGTTCCATTTTTCTTGTTGTGACATAATTCATTGAGATCTCTTTATTACTTTCAGGTACCTGAACCTCTTTTGAGGGTTCTGCAAGTAGTTATGTATTGACCTCTTCTAGAGTGTCTATCTCCTTAATATGATTATCTTGATTATTTTCTTCTTTCTTTTTTCTTTTGGAACTGATTATTCGCTCATACTTCGGGCATGTCTCACTTTCATTTTTGCTGATTAGACCACTTATAGCTGGAATATGAGATTTAGTAATTCCCATTTAGGTCAGTAATTGCATCTGACAGATTTTATGTAATATTTCATGAATGCAAACCAAATGAACTTCTGGTTCATATTGTTATATTTGAGGATCTATATTTATTAATAATAATGCATTCCTTTTGTTTTCTTTTCCAACTATTTAATTTCTCCCCCTCATATTAGGAAAACTTTATCAAATGACAATCGACTAATCATGCAGTATAAGTCTCCTAAATCCATTTGTTTCCATTAGAAACATCCTTTTATTTCATTTAGAGACAAACAAGAAGAAGGAGGTTCTTACCCAACATTTATCTCAATTTCCTTTAAATATCCATCTATGTGCATTGTAGTGAATCAATAGGAATGCACATTCAAACTTTTAAGATGGAATATACTTGACTCCTGACCAAAAGCCAATTTTATCGGGAGAATTTGGTTGACTAGTATAAGTGCTGCAATATGTACGATCAAATATGTCAACACTGAAACATAAATTTTGTTCTCATAAGTATTAGTCTAGCTATTTATGGAGGCTTCAATGAATGAATCGTATAATCTGGAAATCGCGCGTAATATAATAATTTATTCAAATATTCTTGCAAACTTCAAGTTGCAAACTAATATTAATATTACATGTAACCATCTTATAGATGCATCTATTAAAATTATTGAACATTGATATGGTTTAGATGATATTTGAATGGGCCCATACATGAGTTTATTTATTTCTAGAAATATAGAGATCCATTCCAAATCATAGCTTGTGATACTCTCATAATTAAATTTTTTTGAGAACAAGCTGCACATGATAATATGTTGGCTATTTATGAAGAATCTTCTAGTTCTTCAATGGATGTCACACGTAATCTTTTATATATGATTCGGATGAATCAAACAAGTCATGCCAACATAAATTTGTTTGAATCAGTAAACTACTAGTTTACTGTAACATGTTGCTTAACCAACGACAAACTTTTCAATTTCCATAAGTATTGTATAAAATGTCAATATGACATCCATTTTTCGGAGATCAATAGGTTTTGTGAGGAAGTATATGAGTAAAACTTTTCAATATTAACTCACACTTATATTCTAACAATCTCCCCCTCAAGTGTGAGTCATATAAATATACTTTCTTTATTTCTCTATTTCAAAGATAAATTTGTATATAGCAAACTAATAATATATCTTTCATTTCAAAACTCAAGTACTTCATAACTCATAACTAATCATGGATTTCAGTCAATTGAGTTATCATTTAAACCCTGTAAGAAAGTAAAACTCTAATGTAAATCTATAGGTTATAACTTTTCTTAATTAATTCTTCTTCTGCCCATAGAATTTAAGAAAAACTATATTAGTTCTTCAAGAACTATATCGACTTTGTTACATTTATGTTCTTCAGAAACTAACATATATTCTTGCATATAATTTTGCTACTTATTAATAATAATATGCTTCAATTTGCCTCTTTTGATGCATGTTTAAAATATGAAACGTTTAGAATTTTTCACTACATAAAGAAATATGAGGATCCATAATCAAAATACATAAAGATCTTATTGCAATGAATTCTAATGTTTAGGGGCTAAAATTAATTTGAGAGAAATGTAAAGACAAATGCATTATAATATAAAATAATAAATACTTATTATATACATAATCTTCTTTCAAATATTCCTTACTGTTTGATCATCCATAAATTTGACTTGCACTATATATATAATTCATGCACATTCCGAAAATGATTTTGTCTAACAAATTATAAACTATTCATTATGAATTTTCTCATAAAATTAAATAAATTCTCACTTTCTTAATTCAAATATGACATATGATTTTTTTTTCTTCACAAATGTCACATAAAACTAATTTGATTCCAATATATATCATATTATATATTATATCATGATTAATGTATGAAACTTGCACATATCATATAAGAATGCTAAGGAGTAGAAGAAATGTCAATACAATGAATTGGGAAAGGAGGCAATAAATTATCAATACTAAAATAAAATATAAATTGAAGAGTATTTGTATGCCTTTCAATAATGAAAGTTTGGAACTAAGAAAAATTGCATATATATGTAAGGCAACATAATAGTGCTCAAGAAGAGAAAAGAGATGGAAGACAAGGCTAAAATGAAAAATATGACTAATAATGAAAGAAAGTATCTTGATGTTGAGGTATATGAGTTGTATGTTTGTTGGGAAATCTTTGGTGCAATAGAGAAATATAAGTCCCAAGAAGAAAATAGAGGTGGTAAATTCCATTGATGTATGAATAGTATTCACATACACAATATACTTAAAATTACAAATAAATTGTACAATTATATATAAAGAAGGTAACAACTTAACTTTATAATTGAAGGTTATATGAATAAATATTGAAAACCATTTGATATGGGAGTTATAAGGATTAACCATGAGGTAGTTAGAATCCTTAAAGGTCATGAAATCAAAATATATCAATAATTACTAATAATGTTTAAATTTGTAAATAAATTGGCACTATACTGAAATTTTAAAATGACCAATCATTACCCTTTTATCTATTTGATTTCATATATCACTCATGTTGATATCACAATGTTAAATAATAATTTCTCTCTCACAAATTAATCACAATCAATTTAAATTTAAACATAAAGAATCAAAATCATATAGCTTTCAGGGTTTACAATTATTATATAGCCTCCAGGGCTTACAATTATTTCTTTTGGCTATACAAGTTGATCATCTTTCTCCGTAACTTATTGCTTTAAGCATCATAACTATTTTTGATATTTTTCACAATATTTCATGGTCTTTCTGGCTTCACAATCATTTTGATATTTATTTTCAATAAATTGATACATATGAGTCTATATGACTTCTGGTCATATTATACCATTTTTTTTCTATTCATATGACTTCTAGTCATAGTATGATATTTGCTCATAATTTTAATCGCCTTAGAAATGTTTTATTTCCACGATTGTAATTCAATAGTTAAGACAAAGTATTCTTAGCTTTCAACTATCAATTCCACAAATGCAATGTGATCATATTTATTTTCAGTCATACATATGTTCTTTACTTTCAATAGCATCATCAATTTCTCCAAATATTGGTCTTCAGGACCACACCACAGCAAAAATCTTTGTTTAGTTTGATATTTGAACCTTTAACCTTCAGGGCTTTGATATTTGTAACAATTAAATCATCAAAGTGCCAAAATTATTCTTGTCAATCTTGCAACTTAATGAAACCAATAACATTCTTTTTCATAAGAGTTATTACAAAAGTTATGTGACTTCTGGTCATCTGATCACGAAATTAAGAATATTATGGCTTCTGGCCTCTCGATAAAATCAAAATACTAGAAAATAAATTAAATAAATTCAAATTCATAATCAAATATAAATAATAGATAAGCCCATGATCATATAGACCACATTACATGCTCATATATAATACTATTATATGTTAATGTAATATAATAAACAAATGAAAATAAAAGATTGATATAATGATATAACAATAATATATTAATATAAATAAAATAAATGTAAATAAAATAACAATAAAAAAAAGATGAAATAAATGACATAAAATAAAGAAACAAGCAATAATATATAACATAAAATGTCAAGAATGCTAGAATATAAAATAAATAAATATAAATTTTGCATAATAATAGATTAACGGAAAACGATAAATAAAAGTGACAGGAAAGAAAACTTGCGAAGGATGATATAATCTCAAATCTTAGCAATGGAACCCGATGTATAAAACAATCAGTAAAAAAATCTATTTAATTCCATATAATGGCTTAGATTATCCTAGATATATGTAAAAGGTAACAACATGATAGATAAAAATAGATAGCGTAAAATATAAATAATAAAAATAATATAGAACAATAGATTGATAATGTAGATTAGAAAGATAAAATAACATAGAGAATAAATAATACAAAACATAGTATGGAAATGAGAAAGTTAGAGAGTAGAAGAGATAGAAAACTAGATCATAGGTCTTCTAAGCGAATTCGTGCTGATAACGTGTTATGAAATCAAGAAAGTATAAGAGATTGAGATGAAGGAAATGAAGAAATACAAGAGAGAAATATAGAGAGCAAGGAGGGAGTGATTCTTATTTCATTTCAAGCTTACAACCTTTGATACATGCCTACTATTTATAGGCCACAAATCCTTAACTTCCATTACAAGAGTTACAACAAAAGAGTAAATCTACATAATGGTATAATATAAAGTCTTTGTAGGTTATTTACATTAATAATAGAAAACTCCCACTAAGCCATTCATGGGTTATATGGCTTTAAGTGTAGAATTCCAAAAGACTCATCTTGGAAGGTTATGGAATACTAAGAGACTATGAACATCCACTACCACAATATTCATAACACGTTTTTTTTTTTTTTCAAATATACCCTTATTTATATGAAAAAAAGGATAGAAGAGAGAATGAGCATAAAATATGAGAAATGATGTGTAATAAATGGCTAGATGAAAGATAATTAGTGGTGAGTGAATGATAATTAATATACAGATATGTATTTAATAGTCGTAGAAAAGGAAAACATAGTTTAAATTTTGAGATATAAGTTAAAAGTTGCTTATATTTGGACCAATAAAAAAAAAAAGTTATTTATAAAAAAGGATAAAGGAGAGTAAGAAAATCAATGTGGATACCTTAACGGCTCAATTTCCAAAGCCTTCAACGGCTGAAATGATTTCAGTTTTGTTTTCTTATATGAGGAAAATAATTTTTTTAAAAATATTTTAATTTATTAAGTTTGTCTCAGTTATGAATTTATGCTCTAAAGTTTAATTTTTATCAATGAAGTCCTTAAAATTGTAAACAAAAATTTTATATTCTTATTTAATCACATTGGGCCAACAACTTTTTTCTTCAAACCATGACGAGGCTGTCATCTTAATAAAATATGGATTATTGAGAATAGTTTGCCAACAATATTGGACAAAATTTATGAACGGTACAAAATTTATATATAACATCAACTTAAATGCTTAATTAATAAATATATTTATATCATTTTTGAACAGGTATATAGATAGCACAAAAACATTAGGGATTCTTTCATATGACAAATTTGCATTTGACTCTTCTGATGGTTCAAGTTTAGTAGACATTGATTACTTAATGTTTGGTTACTCTTATGAATGTTCCAAAGCGTTTGAAGCAGAAAATGGCAGTGTAGGCCTTAATCGTTAGCAATTTTCTCTCCTCTCACAGTTGCAAATCAAAAGATTCTCTCATTGCATTATTTTCCCACAAGGTCCAAAACATGAACACCTTCAAAATTGAATGTACTTTGGATCTAAAGTCATGATTTCTCAAAGTAACCTAACCCATTTGTTAAAGACATGGATTCTGCATATTATGTAACTCTCGGAGGAATCAGTATAGGCCAAACCAAAGTTCCAATCCCATAAGGTGCTTTTCATCTCAAAGCACAAGGTGATGGAGGAGTCATAGTGGATTCTGGGATTACTTTTTAAGTGTTAGTATCAGAAGGATTTGACCCATTTCTTAAGAAAGTGAGCCAAATTGTGCAGGAACCCATAAGCAAAAGTGGGGATTTTGAGTTTTGTGTTAATAAGGGTTTGGATTCTATACCAGATGTGATATTTCACTTCTCTTCTAGGGTTTATTTGAGGCTGACCAAGGAAAATACATTCATAGAAGTTGATAATGGGATTTGGTGTCTTGCCATTTTGAGGTCTAAAGTTTCATTGTCTGTTATTGAAAATCATCATATGAGGAACTTTTGGGTTGGATATGACCTTGAAAACCAAGGGATATCTTTTACACCTGCAGATTGTTCCTCTATGTCTAGCTAGCTTAATTATGAATTTATTTTGTGGTGTCTTTTAGGCTAATGTTAATTAGCAATGGGGGAGTTATGTGTTTAAGTGTTTTAAATAACTAATAAAGTGGAATTTGAATTTGTGTTTTTAAACTTTTTTTCATGTATTAATTTATGAATTACTTTGGATACTTTTGATTTATTTATGTAATTTTGGGTCCATTTTCGGCCTGTTAAAGCCAAGGCCAGTTTAGCGCTATGACCTTAGTCTGTTTTCTTGTTTAGACCATTACTTTGTTTAAAAAAATATAGGTTTTTTAGCATCCAAATGTTTCTTAAGTCATTCTGGCTTAAAAAGGCATGTGACAAGCCATAAATTAGGCTCAAGTGGACATGTTACAAAATAGGCATGATGTGTTAGGGATGAAGCCTCGCACTCGCTAAATAAACGCATCTTTTGTAACACGAGGACAATAGTAATGCTAATGCTGATTCGCCAAGAAAAAAAAGAAAAAGAAAAAGAAAAGAAATACAAATACGCAAGAGTACTTGCCGGCGGCGATCTGCCCTCAGTCCGTTTTGATCAGGTCCGGCTTCTTCCTTTCTGCTCCGTTCGCCAATCAGGTCCGGCCTCTGCATCCTCCATGGAATCTCTATGCTTCCATCTTCTGTTTTAGCTATGTGTTTGTCTCTCGTTATTCTGCAATTTTTGCACATTCTTTTGTTGATCCGCTTTATGCAAAGCTGTACTATGCTCTCTTGATTGAATCGCTTCGGGAGTTGGCTTTTTTCCTTCTTTCAATTAGTACCGATGTCGATGTGCCGTACTCAAATTTATATATATGTGCGCTCGCGCGCAATTTTTTGTTAGTATATTCTTTGCTTGCCATGTTATTTAATTTTTGAATTGTTGTTTCAGATTTAAAATTGAAAAGAGTAGGAGAAATCTGACAGCATAGACATGTTTGGGGTCATAAGGCGAAGAGTTGCTTCTGGCAACTCGTCTCCTCTGGTGAGCCCTAAGCTTTACTAAATTTGGGCAACTAGACTGAAATTTGATTTTGTTTTTGCGGAACCACCAATTGAAGTCGAGCTGGAGCCTCACATCAATCCTGTATTTCTACCAGTTTCAGGGTCTCTCATTTCAGAAAGTTCGGCCAAACCAATTACTGCCAAGTCGATTTTCTTCCATTTTGGAGAAAGAGGTATTGATACGTTTCGTTAGTTATATTTTACCTTTTTACTTCTTGTTATTCTTTAAAATAGAACTTAGAAGTGATTACTCAACATTTGTGAACATTGTTTTTTCGATACAACATTTATGAACATTTTTAGATCATGTGCTCTGTGCACAACATAAACAAACTGTTAACATTTGCATAAAATTTAAATTATTAGGGCTTTGGTGAGTATGTAATTTTCTAATGCTCTTACTGAACTAGGAAAAATTCCATTGTTCACTGGATTTTTTTAACACTTATACTTTCTGACTACAATATTTTAAATGAAATAGTATTTTTCTGGCTTACTAGGAATCTGGCAACTTAACGGGTCCGTTTTGGTTTTCTCTATGACTGTGTCTTGTTGCTAATTTTGTCTAAAATGTGGATTTCATGGATGGTTGAGGGAAGCATTTTTTATTTGTAGTCACTTAATTATTGCACATGCAATTCAGTGAGGTTCATCATTGGAACGCTTGGCTGCCTAATGCTGCTTAGTTTATGAACTTTATCACTGCAAATTCACGAGACTTCAACTTTTTTGCTTAACTACTCGCCAAGTTGTACATTTCTCTTAAAATATATGATTATGCCATGCTTTCTATGTTTGAAGTGGACTTTAATGTACTTAGAAAGGTACACAAGTCTTTCATAGTAGATCACTTCTAATTAGATTTGGTAGTATATTTGACTATTTTAGTTATATGTTTAAGAGGGTGAGCCTTGGCGTAGAGTTAAGGTTGCTGCCATGTGACCTGGAGGTCACGGGTTCAAATTCCAGAAACAGCCTCTCCGCTTGCGGGGATAAGGCTGCGTACATCTATCTCTCCCCAGAGCCCACTTGGTGGGAGCCTTGTACACTGAACCGTTTTTTTTTTAGTTGTATACTGAATGAGTTGTATAGTTTTTTTTTTTTTTTTTAAATTTCTTGTTCTATGTGCATTATCTGGAGCACATTCCTTTTGTTTATAGTATAGGTTTTCTTGAAGTCTTTAATATACTTTTTACCCATTTGAAAGATGGTGGATAACATCAATCAGAGACTCTTTATCTCTTGTCCATAATAAGTGTTCTGTATTTTATTGCAAAATATGTTACTATTTCTTAGTTTTTTCGCAAATACGTTAAGTCTTAAGGGCATTATTGTATGTTCCTCTTAGTGCTACCACACTTATTATATATCAAAACATATTTTCAAGAAGCATAAAATTCCTCAAGCTTTTTTCTGATCATTCAACTGGAACAAAGCTTTTAATGGTGGTTTGTTCTCATTTTATATGGTGATTGTTGTTTAACTGGATTAATTTTTTTGAAAAAAGGGGTGAAACATAGCCTCATTTTGTTGTTATTAGTTATAATGTTTGCTTTCTAGAGATTTGGGATTTACTTACCACTCAAATGTTCAAGTAAAGCTTTAACAATTTTTTTGCTAACAGATCATATATCTTTCTGGAGGATGTCAGAGTGTTCGGAATATCTGTCACTCAAGTTCAAGTGGTAAATTTAGGCGCATTTTCCGGTCAAAAAATTTAAGGCGCATTAAATTTTTTTTTTTTTGGTCATGCTTTTTACTGGCACTATAATTAATTATTCAGCAAGTTTGAGGGTAAGACAACCAGCTATATTGTTGGTGCAGGGTGCTGGAGCAATTTAAAGCCCATGAGGTTAGTGACGCTGTATGATTAAAACTTTTTTGTGAGGTTAAATTTTGGACTGTGATTGGGCCTCTCTAGGTTATTCAAGCATGCCCCTCTAGCCTGTTAAATTTAGGACATTTGATTTTAGAGCATTCGAAATTGAATCCAGGCTTCTGATGGGGATACTATCTTTTCTTACCAACTGTGCTAATCCCTTTGGGAATTAGGACATCTTTCTTGGTCATCTACTTGTAAGTGTTGATAAGTCTGTATCTAATTACCTAGACACAAGTTGCACAGAATTAGTAAAATGAGATAGTGAGTGTGCACCTGGCTCATGAACTTTGACCACATTACAATTGCTGAGAGAATTTCTGTCGCACGAAGGCAACACAATGTTGTACCCTCATAAAACTATGCAGCGCCTGAAGCTCTGTTTCTTATGATTTGATTATAAATTTTGAAAACAAATGCCCAAACAGCCAAATATAATAACCAACCTAACATGATCAATCAGGTCCAAAAAAAAATCTGGACAGGGTTTAAAAGGTTGCTGAAAAAGTCCTCCCAAACTACTAAGATATTTTGGTTAGAGACTCAGATTTATTACTCAGTGAGTGTCAAAATACTTTCTCCAATCACGGCAGTGATGATACCAACGTTGGTTGGAGCAAGTCTTAGGGACTGGAATCTCCTTAAGCATGAAAAAAAAAAAAAAATCATGTTGGGGGAATTACCCCAAATTTAGCTCAAAAATATTTGAATTTGATCTAATTTGATCTAATAGTACCAGATACTAGATATATCTATAAAAAAATGGCAGTGACAATTAATCTCGTCATTCTATGACTGCGGCAACACCTTATGATTCTTCAACTCCCTTTATCTTAAGTTCATAATGTGATTTGATTTGGGCAGCCTGAACTGGCTGATTTGTTGTAGAACAAGGAAGTGGTGGGTCTTGAAGAATTCAATTTGAATATGAAGATGGGACAAGAAGGCATAAGAAGAAAGTGTGGTGCATGGGCATGTGTAAGAAAAAAAGAGAAGGCAAAAGGTTTAATGTGGGGAAGTTAGTGGTGGTGAAAAAGTTTGAGAAATTGATATTTACTTTGGGAGAAAGGGAAAAATTATTGGAAAGAAATAATGTTAAGAGTAATTGATTTTTTTTTTTTTGAAGGGAAGGAAAATTGTGTAGAAGTGTGATAATGTGATAATAAAATATTATTAGCATTTAATTGCATGAAGTATGTGCTCTTATCTTAGTATGTATGGATTTTTCGAGTATAGCTTCTAAATTATTCATTTGTTCCTTTTAAATTTAAGTGACATTAACCATGTTAAATGGGAATATATTTATCTAATATGGCATGTTACAAATTATTACTCCCTCTGGTCCCTTTTATAAGAGCCTAAAATTCGAATTGTTTTTGTTAGAATATTAGGAAATAAATTAGGATCCCATGATTCTAGTATCCTATCATATCCCTTGATTATAGTCACTCTAGTTTAGGAAATATTTTGAATTTAAGTTTATTAATTGTCAGTGATTTCTCTTAATTCCTCTCTTTATGAGGGCTTCCCTTTGGAGCCTATATATTGGACCCTATTTTCATTGGAATAATATAAATTGAGTGCATCTTGGTCTCTGAATTAAACATGGTATTAGAGCGTTATTTACAAAATCAGAGACTGCCATGGTGAGGTTGAGAGATAGAAACACGAGCGGCTGAGAGAGGGAACAGTGAAGCAGCGTCATGCACTCCCAGATCTAGTGAAGGGCGGCTCGTGTGAGTACACCGTCGCCACAGAAAGAACTGCCAGCCGCCGATTGGCGCATCCCAGAGAGACGGTGGCGATCCGACCGGCGAGTGGCCCCCACACGCCACCACAGCACCAGCGTGTGACCTCCACGAGCCATCTTCCACGGTGGTTCCAGTGGCCTTTTTCCCAGAAACATGAATCCTCCTAACTTTCCTCCTCTGTTATGCTCTGTTCCTGGAAATCCAAGTAAAATTGGAATCCCTCCTACTGCATTCATGTCCGGTACAACTCCTACCAATTCCTCCTCATCTAGCAACTCTTCCACCACTACCAGCAGCACTTTAATGGCATCAAAATTTCCAAAACCTCAGAGTATGGTTATTAACCACAGGTTTAATGGAAGAAATTACCTCAAATGGTCCCAAATCATGTTAAGGTATATTCGTGGAAAGTGAAAAGAGAAATACATCAATGGGGTAACACCTCAACCAGCCCCGATGACCCAACCTTTGATACATAGTTTGTTGAAAACAACCGAGTTATGACTTGGCTCTGTAATTCTTTGACTGTTGATATCAGTGAAGGCTATCTCTTGGCAAATACTGCAAAAGAAACTTGGGATGCAGCCAGAAGAACTTATTCCTCTCTTGATAACACTGCTGCCTTGATCTATTTGAAGCGCCAACTTCGAGATTTGAGACAAGGTACCCTGACAGTAACCGATTACTATAATGTGTTGATAAAACTCTGGCAACAACAGGACTTGTTTGAAGTGCATCCATGGAAAAATGTGGAGGATGCTCAGTTATACAAGAAGATAGTAGAAGAAGGAAGAGTCTATGATTTTCTTCTCGGACTCAATGATTCGTTTAAGGAAATTCGGGGGCAAATAATGGGAATAAAACCTTTACGACACTTCTTTGATGTTGTCAATCATGTGCAGTTCTAAAAAAGTAGGAAACTCTTGAACCGCAGCAGCCCCAATCAAGTTGAGAGTTCTGCGTTTGTAGTACGCGGGCCATAGGAGGAACGGAGAAACAAATGGTGCAATAATTGCAAGAAGGGTCACATCAAGGAGGAATGTTGGAAACTGCACGGCAAACCATCCACTAGCAAATCATAGGGTCATCTCACCTCCACTGAACAGAAGGCTGAGGACACTACTTCATTAAGTCAAGATGAACTGCAGATGCTCCGACGGATCCTTGAAAAACAAAATAAGTCCAACTCTTTGCCGAGTGTTAATCTTATACAATTAGGTAATTCAATCATAGCCCTCAATACTATATGGACTAGCGACGATGCATGGATAGTTGATTCTGGAGCAACGGATCATATGACGGGTAATCGAACCTTATTTACAACTCTTAAACTGTGTCTAGAGCACCTTCGTGTCAAAGTTGCTAATGGGGTATTCACTAAAGTTGAAGGAATTGGCACCGTCACACTATCCAATTCACTTAGAATTCACCATGTTCTATTTGTCCCAGCGCTTACTTGTAATTTAATATCTGTGAGCAAGTTAATGAAGGGACATATATGTAGAGTGATATTTGTCGCTAATCTGTGTCTATTTCAATATTTACGCTTGGGAAAGACGATTGGGCCTTTTAAAGAGTGAGATGGACTTTTCTACCTGGAGCGATCGAAGATGGCAAATAAAGCGATTTGGAATGCACAACATGCTCTAGTCAGTTTAAGTTCTCAGACAAAGATGTACTTTTATGGCATTGTCATTCAGGACATCCTAATTTTGATTATATGAAATGTGTTTCCAAATTTATTCAATAAAGATTCTGTTCTTTTTCACTGTGAAACTTGTCAGTTGGCTAAACAAATACGATCCTCCTATCCAAAACAATCCTACCGACCCACCACTCTTTTCCAACTCATCCATAGTGACATTTGGGGCTATTGGTCGTTGTGAGCATATAATATTCTCTCTATATTTCATATCACGATTACAATGTCATATATATAGGCTAAGAACAAAGGAATCATATCATCCTCATATACCTGGTAGTAATGAGACATAATGAGACATTATTACAAAAATTATAATCTTTCCTAAACTAGAATCAAAATCATGGATATGATAGAGGCTGAAATCAGGGAACACAATAACGGGTAGATTTCCAACACTTCCCCTCAAGTTGGAGAGTATATGTCAAACATTCCCAGCTTGCGTCGGAACTCTTCAAATTTAGATCTGCCCAATGGCTTGGTCATTACATCCGCAATCTGTTCTTCAGATCGTATATAGGGCAATTTCATAATGCCTACTTCGACTTTCTCTTTAATAGTGCCTGTCTACCTCAACATGCTTTGTTCGATCATGGCAAACAGGGTTTCTCGTCATCTCAATGCTGGATTTGTTGTCACACCAAACTTACATGGGACCCTCATACGGAATTCCTAATTCCTTTAGTAATCGGATAACCCATAGTCTTTCACATGTTCCATCATTCACAGCTCTCAATTCTGCTTCTGCACTGCTCTTTGACACAACAGTTTGCCTCTTACTTCTCCATATCACTAAATTCCCCCATACATATGTACAGTATCCCCCCGTTGACCGTTTGGTTTCCCTGTCTTTTGCATGGTCTGTGTCGGTTTAGATCTCTAGGTTTCTGGCCGTGTACTTCTTGAAGAAGACCCCTCTTCCTGGATTGAATTTCAGATAACTCAAGATTCTGTAGACAGCTTCCATGTGTTCTTCCTGTGGTTGATGCATGAACTGACATGCTATTTCGACAGCATAGCTGATATCTGGACGTGTGGGTCAGGTATATCAGCTTCCCTACAAGTCTTCTATACCGTTCGGAGTCAACTGGGACACCATTCTCTTTGATTTCTAGTCAACAACCTTCTTCCATCGGTGTTCCCTCGGGTTGTGCCCCTAACATTCTTGTCTAATGCAACAAGTCCAGGGTATACTTCCGCTGGGATACGTTGATGCCGCTCTTTGTTGATGCCGCTTCCATACCCAAGAAGTATCTCATTTGGCTGAGATCTTTAACCCGGAATTCAGTGGACAGGTTCCTCTTTAGTTGAGCAATAGAACTTTCATCATTTCCAGTGATGACTATATCATCCATGTAGACTATCAGGATAGTGACTCTTCCTTCATCATGCTTGATAAACAATGTGTTGCCTGCTTGCCCCTGGATGTACCCAAGCTACTTTATTGCTTTGTTGAAGCGGCCGAACCATGCCCTTAGGGATTGTTTTAGCCCATACAATGATTTGTTAAGTTTGTAGACCGACCCGTTTGGAGCTAGGACTCCGTCTGGAACCTCCATATAGATCTCTTCCTCCAAGTCACCATTTAGAAATGCGTTCTTGACGTCTAACTGATATCCAAGTTAGATGCTATTGACAACAATACTTGGATTATGTTGAATTTGGCTACTGGGGCAAAGGTCTCCTCGTAATCTATTCCATAGGTTTGTGTATACCCTTTTACAACTAGTTTTGCTTTGTATTTATTGATGCTTCCATCAGGATTGAACTTTGGGGTAAAGATCCACTTACACCCGACAGGTTTCTTTCCAGCAGGGTAGGATATGATTTCCCACGTTTTACTTTCCTCAAGTGCTCTTAACTCCTCTTCCGCAGCCTGTTTCCACTTTGGGTCAGCCATAGCTTGTTGGAAGGTGTTAGGGATTTCAATCTATGCACTGTTGACAACAAAATTCTGCATCTTGACAGACAAGTTACCATATGAGACAAACCGTTGGATTGGATGTTGAGTACAATATCTTACCCTTTTTTTTAATGCAATAGGCCAATCCATCTCTTCAGGATGTACTCTTGAATCAGATTCATGGTCGTTCTTTAGAGTGGGATTGACGTTTCTCTCTGCCTCCTGAGATTGTTGCCTGGCATCTCCCTTGGATCCATCCTCTACATCCATCCCAGTAATGATCTCAACTTGTGTTTTCAAGTTATGAGGGTTGGCATTAAGGGGTTTAGGAGGTAAGGTCTCAGCGTTTTGTGGCAAGGTATCATTGGCATCAAGGAAGTTAGGTAAGATATCAGGGATTTTTGGGGAAACAGGTAGGGCATCAGTGGCTTTGGAAGTTGATTTATGTGAAATTAGCCATTCAATATCTGAGTACTCCCCCTGAATGGGAACATGTTGTCTTTGGAGACATGCAACTTCTTGGACGTTGGACAGTAACACTTGTACCCTTTTTGGGTGGAGGAGTAACCAAGAAAGATGCATTTCTGGGACCGGGCATCAAATTTACTTCCATCAGGGGCATGGATAAAGAAAACACACCCAAAGACTTTTGGAGGTAAGGGGTTGATGAGAGGGCAATTGGGAAATGTGGTGAAAAGTGTTTGGATCGGAGTGGTATAATTGAGGACCTTGGAGGGCATTCGGTCCAAGAGTTTTCTGCGTTCCTTGAACTGCACATGGTTGACAACATCAAAGAGATGCAGTAAAGGCTTTAGGCCCACTATTCTGCCCTGTATCTCCTCAAATGAGTCATTCAGTTCAAGGAGAAAATCATAGACTCGTCGTTCTTCGACTTTTTTCTTGTATAACTGAGCATCTTCCACATTTTTCCATGAATGTACTTCAAACAGGTCCTGTTGTTGCCAGAGTTTGATCAACGCGTTATATTAATCAGTGACAGTCAGAGTACCTTGTCTTAAATCGCGAAGTTGGCGCTTCAAATGTATCAAGGCTGCAGTATTATCAAGAGAGGAATAGGTTCTTCTGGCTGCATCCCAAATTTCTTTTGCAGTGTTCGCCTGGAGATAGTCTTTGCTGATGTTAGCATTCATAGAGTTACATAGCCAAGTCATAACTTGGTTATTCTCAGCAAACCAAGTATCAAAGTTTGGGTCATTTAGGGCAGGTTGTGGTGCTGCCCCATTGATATATTTCTCCTTCTGTTTTCCATAAATATACCTTAGCACGCTTTGAGACCATGGAGGTAATTCTTTCCATTAAACCTATGGTTAATGACCATACTCTGAGGATCTGGAAATTCTGAGGTCATGAAGGTACTATTGGTAGTGGAAGAGGAGTGATTGGAAGAAGAGGTAGTGGAATTGGTACCGGATATAAGCATAGCGGGATGAGATCCGGTCTTAGATGAATGTCCAGGGATAGCTGAAAAGAGGAGATTTGGAGGGGTTCATGGTTCTGGAAGAAAAACTGGGATCGCCGGAAAAGTTACTGTAGCGATCGACGCGCAGGCACTGTGGTGGTGCATGAGAGCCACGTGCGTCTCTGAATGTCGCCGGGCTTCTGGGTTCCGCCGATCGGCGGTCTCCGGTCCTCCTTGTGCCGGCGGTGTAGTCTTACTCGCCGCCTACACTGGTTTCTAGTTTCCGGTGTCCCTTTCTCTCTCTCTGTTTCTATCGCTCACTGTCGCTTTGCTATGGCCTCTGGCAGTGAATGACCGGCCAAGGCTCTCGCTCACACTGGTGCTCTGATACCATATTAGTCGTTGTGAGCATATAATATTCTCGCTATATTTCATATCACGATTACAATGTCATATATATAGGCTAAGAACCGAGGAATCATATCATCCTTGTATTGCTGGTAGTAATGAGACATTATTACAGAAATTATAATCTTTCCTAAACTACAATCAGAATTAGGGATATGATAGAGGCTGAAATCAGGGAACACAATAACGGGCAAATTTCCAATTGGGGCCCAGCGAGAACAACTACCCAGAAAAATGAAAAATGGTTTGTGACTTTCATTGATGATCACACCAGAGTCATGTGGGTTACTTGATGAAAGAAAAGTCCGAGGTGGCTCAAGTTTTTCAAAGCTTTCACAAGTTTGTCTAGACCCAATTTCAATCCTCTATCAAAGTCCTTCGAAGTGATAATGGTCAGGAATACCTTAGTCATACCTTTAAAGAATTCCTTGATCAGCAAGGAATTCACCACCAAACCTCCTGCACTTGCACCCCTTAGCAAAGTGGGGTTGCCGAACAAAAGAATTGTTATCTGTTGGAGGTAACCCAAACACTGTTGATAGAAAGAAATGTACCCACGACCTTCTGGGGAGATGCAGTCCTAACTGCAGCCTACCTTATCAACCGAATGCCCTCCGAAATCCTCAATTATGCCACCCTTATCCAAACACTTCTTACCACCTTTTCCAATTGCCCTCTCATCAACCCCTTACCTCTGAAAGTGTTTAGGTGTATTGTCTTTGTCCATGCCCCTGAGGGAAGTAAGTTTGATGCCTGGTCCCAGAAATGCATATTCCTTGGGTACTCCTCCACCCAAAAAGGGTACAAGTGTTACTGTCCGACTTCCTGGAAGTTGCATGTCTCCAAGGACATTGTGTTCTACGAGGAGGACGTTTACTATCCCAAATTACTCATCAGGGGGAGTACTCAGATATTGAATGGCTAATTTCACATGAATCAACTTCTAAAGCCTTTGATGCTCTACCTTTTAACCCTGAAATCACTGATACCTTACCTAACTTCCTTGATACCTGGCCACAAAATCCTGATCCCTTGCCTTCTACACCTCTTAATACCAACTCTAATGACCCGGAAACACAGGTTGAGATCATGATTGGGATGGATGCGGAAGATGGATCGGAGGGAGATGCCAGGCAACAATCTCAAGAAGCAGAGAGAAATGTCAATCCTACTCTAAGGAACGACCATGAATCTGACTCGAGAATAGATCTTGAAGAGATGGGTTGGCCTATTGTACTAAGAAAAGGGGTAAGGTCTTGTACTCAGCATCCAATTCAACGGTTTGTTTCATATGGTAACTTGTTTGTCAAGATGCAAAGTTTTGTTGTAAACAGTGCACATATTGAAATCCCTAACACCTTCCAACAAGCTATGGCTGACCCAAAGTGGAAACAGGCTGCGGAAGAGGAGCTAAAAGCTCTTGAGGAAAGTAAAACATGGGAAATCATATCCTGCCCTCCTGGAAAGAAACTTGTCAGATGTAAGTGCATCTTTACTCCGAAGCTCAACCCTGATGGCAGCATCAATAAGTACTAAGCAAGACTAGTTGCGAAAGGGTATACACAGACCTATGGAATAGATTACCAGGAGACCTTCGCCCCAGTAGCCAAATTCAACACAATCCAAATATTGTTGTCAATAGCAGCTAAGTTGGATTGGTCACTACATCGGTTAGACGTAAAGAACGCATTTCTGAATGGTGACTTGGAGGAAGAGGTCTATATGGAGGTTCCAGACAGAGTTCTAACTTCAAACAGGTGAATCTGCAAACTTAACAAGTCACTGTATGGACTAAAACAATCCCCAAGGGCATGGTTTGGCCGCTTCAACAAAGCAATAAAGAAACTTGGGTATAGCTAAGGGCAAGCAGACGACACATTGTTTATCAAGCATGATAAGAGAAGAATCACTATCCTGATCGTCTACGTGGATGATATAATCATTACTGGAAATGATGAAAGTTCTATTGCTCAACTAAAGAGGGATTTGTCCATTGAATTCCAAGTTAAGGATCTTGGCCAAATGAGATACTTTTTAGGTATGGAAGTGGCAAGAACAAAGAGGGGATCAATGTATCCCAGCGGAAGTATACCCTAGACCTGTTGCATGAGACAGGAATGTTAGGGGTACAACCCGAGGGAACACCGATGAAAGAAGGTTGTCGTCTAGAAATCAAAGAAAATGGTGTCCCGGTTGACTCTGAACAGTATAGAAGACTTGTGGGGAAGTTGATATACCTGACCCACACACGCTCAGATATCAACTATGCTATCGGAATAGTAAGTCAGTTCATGCATCAACCACAGGAAGAACACATGGAAGCTGTCTACAGAATCGAGTTATCTGAAATTCAATCCAGGAAGAGGAATCTTCTTCAAGAAGTGCACGGTCAGAAACTTAGAGATCTACACTGACGCAAACCATACGAAAGACAAAGAAACCAGAAGGTCAACGGGTGGATACTGTACATATGTGTGGGGAAATCTAGTGACATGGAGAAGCAAAATGCAAACTGTTGTGTCAAAGAGCAATACGGAAGCAGAATTGAGAGCTGTGAATGACGGAACATGTGAAGGACTCTGGGTTATCCAGTTACTAAAGGAAATAGGAATTCCGTATGAGGGTCCCATGCAAGTTCGGTGTGACAACTAATCCAGCATTGAGATGACGAGAAATCCTGTTTATCATGATCGAACAAAGCATATTGAGGTAGACAAGAACTTTATTAAAGAGAAAGTTGAAGCGGGTATTATGATATTGTCCAATATACGGTCTGAAGAACAGATTGCAGATGTAATGACCAAGCCACCGGGCAGATCTGAATTTGAAGAGTTTTGATGCAAGCTAGGAATGATTGACATATATTCTCCAGCTTGAGGGGGAGTGTTAGAATATTAGGAAATAAATTAGGATCCCATGATTCTAGTATCCTATCATATCCCTTGATTATAGTCACTCTAGTTTAGGAAATATTCTGAATTTAAGTTTATTGATTGTCAGTGATTTCTCTTAATTCCTCTCTTTATGAGGGCTTCCCTTTGGAGCCTATATATTGTACCCTATTTTCATTGGAATAATATACATTGAGTGCATCTTGGTCTCTGAATTAAACAGTTTTGGTCCTTTTTATAACAGTCTGATAGCAATTGTCTCAACGTTTAATGAGTTTTTTCTATTTGTGCCCTTCATTAATTATATATATTACATTAATTAAAGGATTGATGATAATTATGCTTACTCTATTTCTCTCTCTTAATTGCCCCTCATAAATAAGGACATACTTGTCAAAAAAGTTTATTTCAAGACATGCTTATTATTTTTAACTAATTTTAACTCTTTCTTAAACCACGTAATTCGGTTATCAGGCTCTTATAAATAAGACTAGAGGGAGTATTAATAGTGGTGAGTACTATAAAATAATATAAAATTATAAATAATGATGTATTGATAGCTATACAATTATATATTTTTCTTTTTTATACCTTGTGCTAATTCTTAAAATATGCTGTCACTGTGACTGCAATCTGTTTTACATTGCCTGTAACTCTTGCAATTTCACTAGTCAAATGTGACTGCAACTGCAATTTAATGACTTCACTTGTCTCTACAGCTTATGCCTGCATTATGTATGAAAATAGAATGTACTTTTGCACTCCATTTACTCACAACAACAAATCTTATTTCTTTAAATGAATTCGGCCTCATAGATTGCCTAATGTCTTTGAGATCAATTAATAACTAACTCTTCAGGTTTATTTTTCACCATGAGAGCCCGTTCAATAATTTTCTTAAGTGTTCTTCTTGGTCTCCCCCTGCATTTTTAATGATTCCCTCCCTTGCATCTTTTTATAGAGTTAAACATGGGCATTTTTTCCCTCTAATCATCGCTAATTATTATAGTTTATCCTATTCCCTTTGTCTTGCCATAGCCATTGGGCGAAACCATTTCTCCGAATGGGTTATTTCCCTTAATGGGAAAGCCGAGTTGGCTCTCTCTTTATTCCCTATTATTTAAGTGTAGCTATTTGTCCAGTTTGACCCCCTTCTTTGAACTTGCTCCCATATAAATATAGAAGTATAGATCTTTTATCCAGTTATAGAAGAGTAGATTTGAAGAACCTTGCTCCAAGCTAATGATTGACATCTACAGTCCATCTTGAGGGGGAGTGTTGGTTATTATAATTATCATGTAAAATCTGCTGATTTAATTGCTGTCGTCCTAAATTCTTATCCTTTAATTTGTTGTTATTTGATGTTCCTGATGTCTCATATTTGAATGTAGTTTATTTTCATTAGTGGTTTTATGAGATTCTAGTATCAAATTTATCACTGTAGTCACTATAAATATGTTGCTCGCTTAAGCTGATATTAATGTGAATTTGCACTCACATGACATGAACTAGCATATGACATACATGCAATTACTGAGTTCTGAGATTTTTCTAGTGTGATTGAAAACATCAAAAGTTGGAACGACAAAAGTCTAAATGAGATCATTTTTTTTATAGAAGAAAAGAAAAAGGAAAAAAACTGAAATATGTTTAAGAAAGAATGAGAAAAAGTCGAAACTTCTTATTTATGATATATTGTTTCATCTATTAATCAAATTTTGTTGCTGGGCTTTCTGTAAGGTGGGGTGCAACGATGATGAATGTACTTGGTTATTGTCCCTTCTCCCAGTGTTTTTTTTTTCTTTGCTAATATTATTATCTGAAGTTATAAGATTTTCTATCTGATTTAATTCTTCCTAAGCATTAATTTATGAGTAAATGTTGTACAAAAGTACATTCTGCTTATTATCGTTGGTATCATTCTCATTGGTGTATCGAATGCAGAGACTTGTATTATCAAGAGATTACAAGGCAAACATGGAGGCGCTCCTTTTCTTCAGATAATGGTGATTTATTGACATGCCTTTTTCAATTTTTGTTTTGTGCAATTTACTTTATTTCTTGAAGGTTATGTTAGGACAGGGTGATTCGGATGCCATGATCTTTGATATGGAGGAAAACCTAGCACACTTGTATTCAATTCATATGAGAGTTCTATAACTTCTTATTTATACTATTAATGATGCAATTAGGTCGTTCTAACAATCTTAACAAACTGACAAATTAGGGGCTAAATAACTAACACTGCCAACTGATGCTATTCACATGTAACAATTATTTTTCCTTTAAGATCTTAGAAATTTGAACTTCATTGATCGCCCTTTGGATTGGGCCTGAAAGAGCTTTTGATAGGATCCAAGATAGGTGAGAGAAAGAAGGAAGAAAAAGTCTATCAAAATTTGGAATCAGAATCTAACAACATAAATTAGAGGCAGAAAAAAAATCTCTATTAGAATATGAACAAGGATCTTAAACTCATCCACTGAGAAAGCCCTTCTAATAAGAAAAAAGAGAGCATTTAAGTTCAAAGAAATAAAATTAATACATTCCCTCCACTTAACTCTTCCTTACCAGCCAAATGCTTAGGAGAATCTCCAAAAGTCCAAAGAAATAAAACTGATATACTTCCTCATGAAGCAACGAACAATGTTGCTGTCATATGACCTAGAGGTCATGAGTTCAAATTCTTGAAACAGCCTCTCCCCTTGTGTGGTAAGGTTGCATACATATACTCCTCTCTAAACCCCACTCCCACCTAGTGGGAGACTTGTGCATTGGGCCACCCTTTTATACTCCCTCTGATCCATAATACAAGTCACTTTAAAGGTATTTTGTTGTCATAAATATAAGTCGCTTTGCAAGAGTTTGTGTAGCATTAATTACTTTATTCCAAATGTATCCTCCTCAATTTTCAATGAAGGGAGAGTGTATGGTTTTCAAAATTTATGATATTTATTAGGGGTAAGGATGGAAATCAAAACAATTTTTAGGCAACTTTAATGATGCTACTAACTTTTCTTGCTTGCAATGAATTAGCTTAAGTGACTTATATTATGGACCGAAGAGTGTATTCATGAATGACTAACTTTAGGGAGGTTAGCCTATTTATAAAAAGATGTTACATTAAAATTATCAAATAAAATCAGTGTAAGACCCCACTAGATCCCTCTTTATCTCGAGTTCAAGTCCTAGAGGAGACACGTGTTGGGAGGGGCATACTGGGTAATAATATAAAAAAAAATTATCAAATAAAATCTAGAAATAATCTCTCATCAAATATTTGAATATTTGATTCAAGACAAACTTATATAAACTAATTTAGATATTCAAAAACATAACATTAAATTGAGATAATTATAAATAATATCTCTATTATTTGAAACATAAATTAAATTAACAACTCCTTTAAATATGATAACAAACTGATCCACTAACTTCACCCACTTTCTCTCACAATCCCATGATATATGGTACTTTATCAACTTTTGTACTATAATTCTGTGGTTAGAAAGAAATCCCTCAATTGTAGAATTATGAGACCATTGCCCATTTACTGATGGCTATTTGGGTTGGGGTTTGTAATGATGTGAATGCAGCTGAACTCGCTATCTTTGAAACTCATTGAGCCTTGCCTTCTAGACCATCCAAAAGTTTATTATAAAAACCTAGAGTATCTATCCCCAACAAGCACTTGCTTGAAACCTCATTTAGCTTAGTGGAGAAGATTTCACCAACCACAATCAATGATCTTGAATCAATAGGTACAGATTTCTTTCGCGCATTTGCGCTCGGGCCGTTGCTTGTTTGCTCGAGTGTGACGTTAGTGCACTTAGTTTGTTGCTTTTTCTTCTGCATTGCAATAAGGGTAGATGTTACACATGGTCCATCTCTTCTTAATGTTGCTCAGTCTGCTTTGCAATATTGGCCATTATGTTTGAGATTAGAGAATAGTAGAAGTCAATATGAAGAAGACAATGCTGGGGGTCTTGGTTCAAAACTCACGTTAGCGACTTCTCTAGTCAATATTTTGATGCATTGAATTACTCTGAAGGATTGTTGTTGGAGGTGGGAAGAAGTTGACAATCTTGGCCTATTTTGATTTGAAAATGATGTCAACGGTATTGGGCATCACTAGCAGTTTAGGTTCTGGCATAGGTGCTGAAACAAAGGATGCTTCTTCCATCGATACTCTTGTTTTGATGTCATTCTTTGAATTAGATCAGAGGAGCCATTTATTCATGCTCATTTCATTGATACATGTAGAATGAAGAAGATTACAGTATATATAGAAAAAAAGAGTGAGAGGGGCATGGAGAGATTGGCGGTGAAACAGCCGCACAAATAGAAAATAGAGCATGGAGTGAATACAATCACATGCAAACTACAATCAATAAGAGGAAATTAAGAGATTTGATTGCTGACTTTTAACACCCCCCTCAAGCTGGAGAGTATATGTCAATCATTCCCAGCTTGCACCTAAATTCTTTAAATTTAGTTCTGCTTAGTGTTTTTATCATAATATTTGCAATTTGATCAACAAATCGTATGTGGGATAAATTCATATTGCCTGCTTCAATCTTTTCTTTAATGAAGTGTCTGTCTATTTCAACATATTTTGTCCTATCATGATAGACTGGGTTCTTGACTATTTCAATACTAGCCTTGTTGTCACACCAAACTTGTATTGGCACCTCATGTGGAATTCCCAACTCCTTCAATAATCTGATGACCCAAATTTCTTCACATACTCCATTGTTAACAGCTCTCAATTATGCTTCTGCACTACTTTTTGACACTATAGTTTGTTTCTTGCTTCTCCACATAACCAAATCGCCCCACACATATGTGCAATACCCTGAGGTTGATCTTCTAGTCTCTATCCTTTGCATGGTCTGCATCGGTATAGATTTTGATATTTCTGGCAGTGCCTTTCTTAAAGAAAATTCCTCTTTCAGGGTTAAGTTTTAGATAGCTCAGAATTCTATATAGAGCCTCCATGTGTTCTTCCTGTGGCTGATGCATAAATTGACTTACTATTTCAACTGCATAACTAATATTAGGACGTGTGTAGGTTAAGTATATCAATTTTCCTGCAAGTCTTCTGTATCTTTCTGAGCTAACTGGTACACCTTATGGCTTGATCTCTAAGTGACACCCTTCTTCCATTGGTGTCCCCTTTGGTTGGGCACTCAGCATTCCTGTTTCATGTAATAGGTCTAGGGTATACTTTCGTTGAGATATGTTGATGCCTTTTTTAGTTTTTGCCACTTCCATGCCTAGGAAATACCTCATTTGTCCAAGATCTTTAACTTGGAATTCAGTTGACAAGTCATGTTTTAGTTGAGTCGTGGATTCTTCATCTTTTTCTGTAATGACCATGTCATCAACATAGATGATTAAGATAGTGACTTTGCTATTAACACGTTTGATGGACAACCATCTGCTTGTCCCTAAGTATACCCAAGTTCTTTCACTGTTTTGGTGAATCTACCAAACCATGTCCTGGGAGATTGTTCAAGTCCGTACAATGACTTGTTGAGTTTACACACAGAGTTGTTAGGAGCTAGAATTCCATCTAGAATCTCCATGTAAACTTCTTCCAAGTTTTCATTCAAAAAGGCATTCTTCACGTCTAGTTGGTGCAACGACCCATCCAAGTTGGTTGCAATTGATAGTAGCACTTGGATGGTATTAAGCTTGGCTACAAAAGCAATGTCTCCTAATAATCAATTCTGTATGTCTGGGTATATCCTTTTGCAACAAGTTTCCTTGTATTTGTTGATACTACCATTAGGATTGAATTTTGGGGTGAAGGTTCACCAGCATCCTATTGGTTTCTTTTCTTTGTGAAGAGTTGTAATTTCCCTTGTTTAACTTTCCTTGAATGCCATCAACTCTTCTACAGCTTTTTTCCAATTCGGATTAGTCATAGCTTGTTGAAACGTGTTTGGGATTTTTATTTGTGCACTGTTTACAACAAAGCTTTGCATTTTTTGCAGACAGGTTACCATATGAGATAAAATATTGAATTGGATGCTGAGTACAAGATCTTACCCCTTTTCTCAATGTAATAGGCCAACCCAGGTTTTTAGGATTTAATCCCGGATTGGAGTTATGGTTGTTCCTTTGAATGAGATAGTTCTACCAGTGTTTGGTTCATCTTGAACTTGTAGTCTAGACTCTTCCTCTTGTTGTGGTTCGGTATTCATCTCTGAATTAATTTCAACATTTGTTTCCAATTCATTAGGTGTGGGTTCAAGTTGAGGTGGAATATGTTCAGATTCATGATCAAGTTGGGTAGGACTAGGTTGACTTGTGGGAGAAAATGAGTCAATGGTGGCTATAAGGTTAGGTTGTGGTTGTGACAGTGATGATGTGTGTGGCAAGCCTTTAGAGTTAGATTCTTCTAGGATTAGCCATTCAATGTTGTTATACTCCCTCTGAATAGGTAATTTGGGAAAATATGCTTCTTCAGAGAAGACGGTATCCCGGGAGATAATAAGCTTCTTGGAAGTAGGACAGTAGCATTTGTACCCTTTTTGAGTACAGGAGTAGCCAAGAAATATACATTTGTCAGCTCAAGTAGCAAATTTGTTGCCATCATTTTTGTGAACGAAGACAACACAACCAAACACCTTTGGAGATAATGAATTGATTAATGGGCAATTTGGAAAGTGTTCAAGGAGTTTTTGGATAGGAGTGTGTGTCGTAATTGAGAATTTTGGATGGTATGCGGTTAATGAGATAAGATGCAGTGAGTACGGCACCACCCTAGAAGATGGTAGGAACATTTTGTTCCATTAGTGAGGTTCGGGTTACTTCCAACAGGTGACAGTTTTTTCATTCGACCACTCCATTTTGTTGAGGGGTGTAAGGGCAGAAAGTTTGGTGATGAATTCCTTGTTGATCAAGAAATTCTTTAAACGTGTTGCTTATGTATTCCTAGGCATTATTACTTCGTTGTACCTTAATGAAAACATTGAATTGGGTTCGCACAAAGGTATTGAAGTTTTGAAATACTTTGGCTACTTTGGATTTATCTTTCATTAATTAAACCCATGTTGTTCTAATATGATTGTCTATGACAGTAACGAACCATCTAGTATTGGTGAGGGTTTTCATTCGTGCAGGACCCCAAATGTCACTATGGATTAGTGTGAATGGTGAGGAGGGTGTATAGGGCTATTTGGGATATGAAGATCTAATTTGCTTTGCAAATTGACAAGTTTCACAATGAAAAGGAACATAATTTTTTTTCATGTAATCAAAACTAGGGTGGCCTAAGCAACAATGCCACAAGTATACATCATGATTTTGAGAGTTGGAGCTAACCAATGCCCTTTTTGCCTTCCTTGCATCCTTAGTTTTCAAGTTCGATCCTTCAAGGTAGAATAGTCCATCCCATTCTTTAGAATTCCTCCTCGATTTTAAATCCTGAATAACACAAATATCATCATCAAAGATCACTCGGCATGTTTGACATCTAGTTAACTTGCTCACCGATATTAGATTACAAGTAAGTGTAGGCACAAATAGAACATTGTGTATGTCCAAGTGATCAGACAAAGTTATCATGCCAATTCCCTCAACCCTTGTGAATACACTATTAGCTACTTTTACTCTAAGGTGTTCATGACAGAATTTAAGCTTGTGAAATAAAGTTTTGTTATTGGTCATGTGATCTGTAGCTCCTAAATCAACAATCCATATATTCTCACTAGCCTGTACAACATTGAGAGCTATAATAGGATTACCTGATTGTACCAGGTTAACACTGGGCATAGGGTTGGACTTGTTCTGTTTGTCTAGCATCTTACGGAGCATCTGTAGTTCCTCCTAGCTTAGGGAATGATAGGGACTAAGGTAGTATGGGCTGCCAAAGTCTCACATCGAATAGTATGAGTTGCTTGATGAGGTACTTAAGTGCCTTAGCTCTCCCACCTCAATAGCTAGCTTTTGGGGTCTTGTTCTCCAAGATGCTTAGGTGCCTATCATTTGGTATCAAAGCCGGTGGCTGGAAGACTAGAGAGAGCTACCTATGGAGGGTTCTGACAGGAGGGGCTGGCCAGTAAGTGGTTGAGTGAAGTGCTGAGTGAAGTACTGTAGAGTGGAGCCGCCGAGTCGCCGGCTTTCTGGGGAGAGCGTATTGATAGGGACCACGGTAGTATGGGCTGTCAAAGTCCCACATCGAGTAGTATGGGCTGCTTGATTCGGTACTTAATTGCCTTAGCTCTCCCTCCTCAATAGCTAGCTTTTGAGGTGTGCTTCTCCAAGGTGCTTAGTTGCCTATCAGGGAATCAGTGTCTTTCACTCTTCGCTCAATTGAGTGAGGTTGAAATTAGGAGTAGGGTGTTGTTTGCTAATTGATGGCTTGCCATGTAGCTTCCAACATTCCTCTTTGATGTGGCCCTACTTCTTACAATAATTGCACCATTTATTATTTCTTCTTTCATCTTGTGGTCCTTTTATTGCAATAGCCGAACCTTCAATTGGACTTGGCCTGCTTCGATTCAAGAGTTTTCTACTTTTCCTCGAACTGCGCATGGTTGACGACTTCAAATAGGTCAGGCAGGGGCTTTAATCCCATGATTCGGTCTCTTATTTCCTAAAAAGAATCATTGAGTCCAAGGAGGAAGTCATATACTCTTCCTTCATCTGCTATCTTTTTATATAACTGAGCTTCTTTGATAGTTCCCCATGGATGTACTTCAAAGAGGCCTTGTTGTTGCCAGAGTTTTAGCAAGGCATTATAATAGTCAGTTACTGTCAAGTTACCTTGCCTCAAATCTCGAAGTTGTCATTTCAAGTAGATTAAGGCAGCGGTGTTGTCAAGGGAAGAGTAGGTTCGCCTTGCTGCATCCCAGATCTCTTTTACAATGGTTACTAGGAGAAAACCTTCACTAATGTCATCCATTATAGAATTGCACAACCAAGTCATAACTTGATTGTTTTCAGCAAACCCTGTGTCGAAATTCGGGTTATTTGAGTCAGGTTGAGTTGTGGCTCCATTGATATATTTCTCCTTTTGCTTGCCACGAATGTACCTTAGTATGGTTTGGGACCATTGGAGATAGTTTCTTCCATTGAACTTATGGTTAATGGCCATAATTTGACTATCGGAAATTTCTGGTGCCATCACCGTACTGTTGATAATGGAGGGATTTGAGGAGGAGGATGAGTCTTGAGTTTCTGGATTTGCATCGGTCATGAGTGCCGTTGGAGTGACCCTAGTTTTGGTTGAGTTTCTAGGGATAGCGCTGAAAATAGGAGGGAATTCAGAGGGATTCATTTTCTGGAAGTACAAGTCGCTGGAAACCACCGTAAGTGGCGGTGCATGGGGCTCACGTGCCGGACAAAGTGGTGGCGTGTGGTGCTAACGCTCCCGAACAGAGTGAGCTCACGCGCTGGTCAGAGCGCCATGGCTCCTCTGGGATTGGCTCCTTCCCACCTTTTCTGGGTGGGCGTTGTGCTCTAAAACGCTGCCGTTTGTGAGATCGGAGCACATCGTCCCTCCTCTGTTTCTTCTCTCTCGTGTTTTTCTGTCTCCCCTCGCTGTCTCTTTGGCTGCTGAACACTGTAAGGCTGGCTCTGATACCAAATTAAATCAGAGGAGCCATTTATTCATGCTCATTTCATTGATACATCTAGAATGAAGAAGATTACAGTATATATAGAAAAACAGAGTGGGAGAGGCGTGGAGAGATTGGCGGTGAAACAGCCGCACAAATAGAAGACAGAGCATGGAGTCAATACAATCACATGCAAACTATAATCAATAAGAGGAAATTAAGAGATCTGATTGCTGACTTTTAACACTTCGCAGCTTTTCCACCTATTATCTCCTTTGCTTTTGGCCTTCCTTGCCTATTCAACTTGGCCAAGAAAACATCATCGGACTGTAAAGGTTTCTGTTGACCTACTGGATCATTTAGAATTATTGCCACCCTCCAGGAATAATTTCGGAGTCTTTATACTATTTCCCTTCTCATTTTCTTCACCGCTGTCAACTTCACTTTCTTTCCTCTTTTAATCATCTTCTTGATGTTAACTTTCTAGAATCAATCAATTTTCTTCAGCTTGAACTGCAAGTGGAGGATCTTGAAAAATGGTGGTCTGTGTCTGGCTCTTAAGCTGGTGACTCTTGACTGAAATGGACTGCTGCAAGTTTTGCTTGTTGCTTCTCCTTTCACTTCAGGGACTTTTGCCATCGAACAACTCCAGAATCCTCATCTTGTGCTCAATTTTGCTGAGCTTAGGTTCAAACCGCAACTTCTCCTCATTTGAGGGAACGGAACTGCTTCAAAACCAATTGATATGTTGCTGAATGTAACACGCATGGATTAAGTCAAATCACCCTGTTAAACTTGTAAATCCTCCTATTTTCACTAACAATGATATAATTGAACCTTTCTAGATATCTTAACTAACCAACAGATTAGAATTTAACAATTAGTGCTGACTAATTCAATTTCCATGTAACAAGATTTGTTTAAACTACCATCTTAGCGGTTGTCAATGTACTTTGAATAGATCTTTTGAATTAAGGATTTTCAATTTGACATTTTTCAGGCAAAGTATGGTAAAAGGAAATTAGATTTTGAATGGGGCTAAAATGTACTATCATTGATAAACATAAATATTTGTAATTAAGCATGCTCCCGGGAATATTATGATAAGCTCCCACAAGGGAAAAAAATGAAACACAATATTTATGCCATTTGTTGTTTCAGCCTATCGGATTAAAACCAAACCAAAATGATGAGAAGATTTGTACTGTGAGTTTATGATTCTATTAAATGGAAGGTAACTCTGACTTGGGATTCATTCTTTTATGGTTCCTAACATCACAAGTAAGCCAAGTACTGAGATGATTATTCTTTGATGCATACGCTTCCTCAAAAATAATAACTAAACCAAATCTTGAGACAATTTGATTTTTAAACAAAATCAAACAGAGAGGAAAATTTCGTTTTTAAATTTATTATAGTTGAGTTTATCTTATTTCCGCGTTTATTTACTTGTTGCTCTATGTTTGATATAGGAGATCTAGTTGATGTTGTGGTTCCTCCATTAGCTGAATCTATCGCTGATGGCACTCTAGCGACCTTTTTGAAAAGTATGTTAACTTTGTCTACCTGTTCTTTATATAAACAAAAAGATTACACAACTGATTTTTTTTTTTTTTTTGATATATTTTAATAATTATTTGTTCTTGCTGATTGACTTTGCTTCATGGGATTAGAACCAGGTGATAGTGTTAAAGTTGATGAACCAATCGCACAAATTGAGACAGATAAGGTGCCAAATTGAAACAATATATTAGTTTTTGTGAAGGATCTGACAGTTATCACTTAATTGGCATACCTGATTTCTAAATAATTAACATGTAATTTCGTTGCTTTTTTCTATTTTTGTTCTTAGGTGACAATTGATGTTACCAGTCCTGAGTCGGGTGTGATTCAGAAGGTACTATATGATTAGTCCAATTTTTTTTTCCAAATTAATCATATTATTTTTCTCCCATTTTCTTGTTGCGTATATGTTGAAGTTGGACTCTGGTTCATTTAATGATTATCAGCTTCTAGCCAATGAAGGGGATACTGTTGAACCTGGTAATAAGATAGCAATCATTTCAAGGTCTGCTGAAGCCACAACTCATGTTGCCCCATCTGAAACCATATCTGAGAAACCTTCTCCTCAGCCAACCCAAAAGATCAAAGAGGAGACGAAAGCACCTAAAGTTGAAGCTGCCCCTACAACAGAGAAGCCTAAAGCACCCTCTCCTCCACGGCACTCTCCCACAGAGCCACAGCTTCCCCCTAAGGAAAGAGAGAGACGAGTGAGTCATTGTGGTTTTAGTAATGATTATACCTAAATATTGCGGAGCACTTAAAGTTACTTTGATGTCTTCACTCATGTATAAAGGTTCCTATGACAAGACTTCGAAAGCGGGTTGCTACTCGGTTGAAAGATTCCCAAAACACCTTCGCATTGCTGACAACATTCAATGAAGTTGACATGTAAGTTATATTATCTGTCAGATTGTGACACAAGCTTCTGAGGTGCAATTACCTTTAATGTTGCATACATCCGAAATTTCAATTTTTGATCTCTTATATTTAATTATAATGATGAGATGAGACCTTGCTAAAAGACATTCTATTAAGAAATTACCCAGGGCTCATGCACTGCTGTAGGCAGATTAAAAGGAAAATGAAAAGCAAAACACCCAAAAAAGGTAAAATTGTCCCTGCTTTCAAGAGGCAGGTTTCTCCCAGCCACTGCTGCTGTTTGTTCCCCTCTTCCCACTTTCCTTTTGTCTCTCTCTCTCTCTCTGTTTTTTTTTTTTTTTTTGATAAACCGATCTCCCTTTTTAAATCCATTTGCAGCTCCTCACTTTTGTCTTTTTCCTTCAAGCTTACTCACTAAACTCTAACAGGTGAGATTTAGCTATTTCCAGGAACACAGTGGGGACTGGACTGGTTCCTTTTGGTTCTGCTTCTTTATATCTTTTTGCTATCTGCTTTTGGTCCTAGCAAAAGACCCATTAAGATCAGATCTATCATATGTTTATGGTCATGGATCTTACTTGTTTGAATTTATTGATCGCAACTCATGTTTTCCCCTTCTCAATCCATGTTAATCTACATAAGCTGCTAAAATAAATCTGTTACCTTGAATAAATAGAATCTGGGCCTTCTGCTTTGTACAAAGTTTGAGGTGAGCCACATCATTCGTGGCTCAAGAATAACTGTGACTTCCTATAAATTTTATATTATATGTGGACAGCAACAGTAAGAATAAAAAACAATATGCATCTGTCTTCAAAATTTTCATTTCTATCAAAACAATTACCACCACCACTGCCATCACCACTAGTATTATTTAAGGTTTTTTAGTCTCCAGGAATCATTTCACATTAGGCGCATTAAATATGAAATGATAAAATGAAGTGAATTCAGCGCTTATGCAGACTGGCATATGTTGGCGGAAAAGCCTGATTATGTATTGATCGAGTGTGGAGGCCTTAAAAAATGTTAAATTACTCGTCATTCTTTTCCTGATTACTCTGCTCCCTATGGTAGGACTAACTTGATGAAGCTCCGTGCTGATTATAAGGATGTTTTTGTCGAAAAGCATGGAGTCAAATTGGGACTAATGTCTGGGTTTGTTAAAGTATGATTTCAAAGTATTGAGTTAAAGTGTATTGGCAGAGTATTTTTGTTTATTTTCTCATATATGTACGTTTTTTTGTTGTTGTTAATTTCAGGCCGCTGTGAATGCCCTCCAGCATCAGCCGATAGTGAATGCTGTAATTGATGGTGATGATATAATATACAGAGATTATATAGATATCAGCGTAGCTGTTGGCACTTCAAAGGTTTTTAGTAGCCATTTTAGCCTCTCTGCATTCACTTTTTATTGTAAACCTTTTGGGTCAGATTTGTCCGTGTTGATGAAACTTGATAGTTTCTCTAAGATAGCTTTTAAACATGGTCATCCATCTGTGGCATGTGAATATCTGTTATTTTTTTCTTTTTCACAATAGAGTGATATAGGGATAACAGACTGAAATATTGTTTTTGGCCGTCCTTTTCATGAATCAAGTACTCTACTTACTCTCTATAGGCCTTTAGTATTTTTTTAATTCGGCAATAATAATTCTTAGCATTGAACTTGTATTTTATGCTTGACTATGAAAATGACTTGCCCAGTTGTTTTTGAACTACAATGACAATATTCCTTTCTTTTGTTCCCAGGGCCTCGTTGTACCAGTTATTCGTAATGCTGATAAGTTGAACTTTGCGGAAATAGAAAAGGAGATAAATAATTTTGCGAAAAAGGCAAATAATGGAACTTTATCAATTGATGAGATGGCTGGAGGCACTCTTACAATATCAAATGGCGGTGTTTATGGGAGCCTTTTGAGTACCCCTATAATCAATCCCCCTCAGGTTTGACAATACAAGATTCTGATATGAATATATGCTACCTCTTGTTTTTAGTATAAGAGTTAGTTGGGTTGAGATTTGGTCTTAAATATAAGACCTAAATCTATTTTGTCTCATAAATTTATAATTTTTTTCTAAAGTATCCTTATTGATTGCCCACATTAAAGGGTTTCTATTCAATAATAGTCATGAACTTTTGATGAAATATGGTAATTTAGGAAAACTAATCTATATTTATTATGAATAACTAATATAACGAACTTCCTTAATTTACTCAAATTAGTCAGTTAGCTCTTATTTCAAGAACCGGAACTAGTATATCTTAAATTTCCTGCCATGCAAAGTATGATTATACTTGATCATTGACGGCATGGTCTTTTTTAATTTCTCTATCTTTTCGACCAAACATGGGGCTGGGATAAATACACCTCATAACCTATATCACTCATCCATCTTCATGTCATTTATTTCAAAAACTATCTTGACATCATGCATCATTGTATCATTAACATACGACCATTCTTACTTCCCCCAACATCTCTCCAATTGGAATATGCTTAGTGGGGAAACTGGGACAAGTGTAATTTGAAACATCAAGCTAATCTTTGAGTTATTGCCAATAAATAATTCTGGATCATGTGAACAAAATTTGGTCTTAACCATGTGGAATGAAATCTCATGCAACTACTATTCTTTGACAGTCTGCAATTTTGGGTATGCACTCTATAGTAACCCGTCCAATGGTGGTTGGAGGTCAAGTAGTCCCAAGGCCGATGATGTATGTTGCTCTAACATATGATCATAGGTTGATTGATGGAAGAGAGGCAGTGTTCTTTTTGCGTCGAATCAAAGATGTTATTGAGGATCCTCGGAGGCTTCTGCTCGACATATGAACCAACCCCTCAAATTCATAGAAAAATCAAACACCTTGAGATATTCAAGTGTAACAAACAAATTGGTTTCTCAACCCTTATGGTTGGTTATTGAATTGTGGGTAAGTCATATTTTAAAAATTCATTGAGGACAAACTCTTTGGGGTTGTTTACCTATCTGTATCTGCGTGTTTATCCAGCATGTCCTCATTCTTCGGGCTATGCTCATTTCCCACTTTTTCCCCTGGCTTACTGAGAGTTAACACTCGAGTTTTCCGGCTCTATGCTTACATGGAAGTTGGAACTTCAATGATTGTCCCACAAAGTAATAATGAGATTTTTCTTGTATACATCAATGCCACAGTAAAATTCCAGTTCGGATAATTTTCAAGTACATTTGGTGATGCTTAATCCTTGTTTGTTTCCCTTGGTATGTACTTCCTACAGTTATCAATATAAGATCCGCTATAATGAAGAAATCGAACTACAATGTGGATTTTATGTTAAGGATTGGAGGGAGTACTATTTTTGCCAGCTGTGTTATGCTTCTTGTTCAAGTGGGTGCTGTTTGTGTTTGCTTTGTTGGGGCCGATAAATCTTGATGCAGTACGTGTTCCCTTAAAAATCCAAGAAAAGGAGTTGCTTTTACCAAAACCAAAACCATGGTTTTGGGTTTTCTTTCAACTGAAAAAATGTGGTTGCATGCACCACTCCTTGAATCAATTGCTGCTTTTTGGATTCACCATAAATCAAGCTTCGTATTTCACTTTTGCCTGGTGGGAAATTGTGGTGTTTTATGTCATCACGTTCCCTTTATCTACCACTTTCAACACCTTAGAGTTAAAAGGGTCTTCGAATGAGAAGCAGCAAAACTAAACATACGCATAACAATTTTGGTAGGAGACAAGTTAAGAGTAAATAAGATGGTAAAATTGATGGAGATGTTAATTATAGAATTCAAGCTGTATGGTATAAATAGAGAAAATTTACTTGAATTATTTGTGATAAAAAAGCATTTAATAAGGTAAAAGAGAAGTTTTATTGTACTACTATAAGACTAACAATGCTATATGGTAGTGAGTGTTGAGTTTTAAAGGAACAATATGAATATAAAATATGGGTAACTAAATGAGGATATTGATATGGATGCGTGGTCATAGAAGAAAATATAAGATTCGTATTGATCATATATGCTAATATGTTGGACTGGTCTCTATTAAAAAGAAAATGATAGAAAATTATTTGAGATGATTTGGACATGTTCAAAGAAGTTCATTGAGTGTATTGGTGAGGAGGGTTAATCAAACAACATGGAGTTTTGTAAAAAGAGGTTGAGGAAGTGTAGATTGTAATTTTAACCCTAGCGTGTGGGAGTTGTTGGTGTGTGGTTCGTATCGCTAGCTATCCTTATAGTTGAATATAGCGACCTTTGGATTAGGTGGTAAGTTTACTAATTTTAATCATTTTGGTTCTTTTGAGACTCCAAGAATAATATGGGTCTGGCCTACTTCAATTATAGGTGACAAAGTAGGAGTATCTTATTTAATGAAGCTGAGTCTTACATAGTTGATATACAAACTTGAGAATTCTATTTTGTATGGTTGAATATGATCATGTGATGAGGTCTTGGTTAAGAGGGAAATCAAAGTGAAGGCCAATAATAAGGAACTCCTGGACTAGGTGAAGTTACTAGTGACAGTTTGATTAAGATGTCTAAATTAAACAACGAAAAATGTATGCTACTTGATCTATGCTTGGAAGGAAAAATTCGTTGAATTGGCTAACTGAGTGATGATTGGGCAAATCAACTTTTGAATGAGTGAACATAGATCTTCACTCATTCAAACAAATGAATTGTTACAATCAACACCCAACCATCCAGTTCAACAAATTTGTCCTTCCAAGTGTAGATCATCAAGCCAGTGTTTTTTATCCTTCAACTTAGAGTTATTAATCCTCACCTCGTCACTAGTATTTCCACCTAGTCGGTTACTTCTTTATTATTGGCCTTTAGCTTGTTTTCCATCTCATCCAAAACCTGATCATGATATCAAATTCACTTATATAAAATCCAATACTCATATTTGTATATTAACTCTGTTATACTCATGTTCATTAAATAAGAATCTTTTTCTTTATCACCTGAGACAGGGGTAGGGCAAAGCCTTGTTTTATATTGAGGTCCAGAAGAATCAAAATGTATAAGTATAGTAACCTTAACATCCAATCTATGGGTAGCTGTATTCAACTTTAAGGATGCTCATAATATGAATCATGCATCAACAGCATGCAGATGTCGGGCTTAAAATTGCATCCACAATATCCAACACTAAAAAATAATCTAACTCCTTTGGAGGTAGGGAAAATACAAGCAAACAAGTAAACCTTGAAAAAACAAATGTCTGAATTAAGATTCAATTATCTATTAATATTTGTAAGATTCATGGTTATTTATAATTAAATTTATATCAATTGTATTTGTATTTTTAGGGTTATTTGTTGAATTTATATAATATAACTTTTATATATAATAATCCAATAGGCTTCTAAGAAACAAAATATAACATACCTTTTTTTAAAACAATGCCTACTTTTTAGATCGGGTATAAAGTTACCTAATCTAACAAGTGGGCATTTTTATTCAAAACCAAAAATTTTCAAGACCAGTCATTAAAACAATCTTAATAAGGACAAACTTTTAAAACTGGCCAATATAAAACCAGACCTAAACTCAGTCTAAAAAGGCAATTTCAAACTGTCTAAAAGACCCTTTTTCTAATAGTGTTCTTGCTTTGGTGAGAGATAATTATTTTCGTCAACACAGTTTCTTCCGCGTCTGCGTCCATAGTTTCTTATGTAGAGAATAATGGAAAGAGATGAGAGAGATCGAGTGTGATAGAAGGAGATGAGAGAAGAGGGTGTGTATGGGAGGAAGGGGTTATTAGAGAGAGCGAGGGACTTAAAAGAAATTGTCTTGAATCTTGATCAACATCGTGAGATGAAACACCTCAGATTTTCTAGAATTACTTCAAAAGGTTATCGCAGAGGAAGGTGGAAAGCTCAGTCAAGAGTTGCGACTTTGGTTCATGATTAATCTGCCTCACCAATTGGACAACGTTGAAGCCCACAATTAGACGTTAAGCTTAATAGGCCCAATACGCACACAAACTCTCGTGGAGGATAATATAATAATATTTGATATTCTGTTTGGTTCTTGATACTTGTCTTAGTATTCTATTTGATTGTCTGATACTGTTTGTTTGATACTTGTCATTCTACTTGGTTCTCTAATACTTGTCTTTAAATTTGGTTTGATTGTCTGATATTGTTTGTCTGATACTTGTCTATATTGCTCCTGCATCTTCATGGCATTAACTTGTCTATATTGACATCATGCATCATTGTGTCATTAACATACGACCATTCCAACTTCCCCTAACATCTCTCCAATTGGAAATTGCTTGAAGGGGGACACTGGGAAAAGTGTAATTTGAAACATCAAGCTAATCTTTGAATTATTGGCAATAAATAATTATGGATTGTAATATCCCAAATTTTGGGATTATAGGCTTGAGAATAAGTTCGAATCAAGTGGACTGATAAGCCCCGGTTTAGCAAGAGTCCCAGAAATGAGGATTTGCTGCTAGTGCATTTTTCCCACATGGCAATCTAGTTGGGTAACATTTTTTAATAGACAAATGATATCTAATGCCTATGATATTTTTAAGTATGAAAGTAGACTTATCCAACTTTAATTTGATAGGTGATATAGGTCATTTGGAGCTGTACACAAAGAGTTATGTATTTTTGAAGTTAGCCTTGTGATACTAGCGATTTTCAGTGGTAGCATCCAAAAACAATAATTCTGGAAATTGTGAGCTTCCAGTTAACTAAATGCTATATTTTTCCTTGAAAATAGATTTAATAAAATCACATAACCTTTGAAATCATACCAATTGAATCTCTATCAATAAAAATATGAATTTTCAACATTGATGAAATTTCTGCCCAATTTTCCAACTAGTGCAACAATGGAAACAAATGGTAAGCGCAAAATAATCTTTTCGGCCATTAAAGTAAAAGCCCTTATTTTTCTAATAATTAAGGATCAGGATGTCCAAAAAGTGGGAGGAAGAAGGAACAGTGAATATTTGGAAATTAATATCTAAATTGGTGCATTTATGGCCAAGGGAAACAAAAGTCAAAAGTTGTAGGCAAATTAGTACAATTTAAATTAATATTTTAGAGATATTTTAAAGGGAAAATCACTGTCAGGTCCCAAGGAAGCAAAATATTGTCAGAAAAATCCCTAGAAAAACTGAAATATCTTAAAAGTCCCTAGGGACTTTTCAGATATTATTTTCAAAAGTCAAATGACACATATGCCCCTCTTCTATTATCTCTCTATCTAATTTGTTCTGCGTTTTCGCTCTCGGATGTGATCTTTTTTATTCAGATCCCTGCATTCTCTCTCTGCAGAAATGGTGATGATGGTGAAGGCCAAAGCTTTGAGGTGGTGAAAGATTTGTGGGATGGGATGTAAGATAGAAGGAGGAAGAAGATGGAAGGAAGGTGGTGAGATTTTTTTGATTTCAAGCTTCCGCCATTTTTAAAGAAGGAAGGGATGAAGGTGATGATGATGATGAATAGTCTAACTCATCCCCATTTTCCAACCTCATTGTGTTGTGAAACGCTGATATGAAAGAAAAATAAATTGTTGTTAATTCGCACAGTAGTAGTTGTTAATATAACAGTAATAGTTGTTAATACGGAAAATGACGTTGGGGGCCATGGTGCTCTGTTTTTGGGAAAGGAAACAGAGGAAGTGGTGTGTTTGAAGTGGTTGGGTGCTATGAAAACGATGATATGGAAGAAAAATAAATTGTTGTTAATTCGCACAGTAGTAGTTGTTAATATAACAGTAGTAGTTGTTAATAAGGAAAATGACGTTGGGTGCCATAGTGCTCTGTTTTTGGGAAAGGAAACAGAGGAAGTGGTGTGTTTGAAGTGGTTGGGTGCTATGAAAACGCTGATATGGAAGAAAAATAAATTGTTGTTAATTCGCACAGTAGTAGTTGTTAATATAACAATAGTAGTTGTTAATGCGGAAAATGACGTTGGGTGCCATGGTGCTCTGTTTTTGGGAAAGGAAACAGAGGAAGTGGTGTGTTTGAAGTGGTTGGGTTCTATGAAAACACTGATATGGAAGAAAAATAAATTGTTGTTAATTCACACAGTAATAGTTGTTAATATAACAGTAGTAGTTGTTAATACGGAAAATGACGTTTTGGTGCCTTGGTGCTCTGTTTTTGGGAAAGGAAATAGAGGAAGTGGCGTGTTTGAAGTGGTGGGATGCTATGAAAATGCTAATATGGAAAAAAAAAATAAATTGTTGTTAATTTGCACAGTAGAAGTTGTTAATATAACAGTAGTGGTTGTTAATAAGGAAACAGAGGAAGTGATGTGTTTAACAAGTCGTAAAACGTTTATTAACACCATGTTGAATGTGTTTGACAACCGGCCACACGTTTCTAATTGGAACGAAGTTTTGTAACATTATGTATGGAAAATGTTGTATTTACAATGCTGAAAGTGTTTATTAACAACCTGTTGCGTTCGGTTTACAACTTGACGGTGTGGCCAGTTGCTTTTGCTTTGCCATAGCGAAACAAAAGCAAAATGATGTAAAAAATGGCCTCTTCTAACCGTATTTGCTTTCGATATGCCACAGCGAAACAAAACCGAGCTCACCTTATATCCATTTTACAACACATAAGCCATGTATTTACAACTTGTAAAGCGTGTATTAACAACCTTTTGAGTTCGTTTCACAATGTCCCATACGTTTCTCGCTGACACTATGTTTCCTCACGTTAAGTATGACCAATTGAGCAATTTACAACTTGTAAAGCGTGTGTTAACAACCTTTTGAGTTGTTTTCACAACGTCCCACACGCAAGTGGCAAGTGGCGCGTGGGACCCATTGGGAAATCCGTTTGACACGTCAGCGCCACGTCATTGACCTGTCAAAGTTGACCGGTCAACAGTCAGCACTGCAAAAAAAAAAAAAGAAAAAAATATCAGAAATTGACAAGTGGCGCGTGGGTCCCATTGAGAAATTCGTTTGACACGTGGCAAGCACCGTCGGAGAGAGGACAGCGCGTGGAGTCATTTGGGCTGGCGCGTGTCGCTGGCTGACGGCCACAAGGCGACGCGTGGAGGTCACGCACAACCGACGAGAGTGGTGTTCGTTGGAATTTTCCAATTTTTTAGGATTTTTCCATCCAGACACCTTATAGGGTCACGTGACAGCGCGTGGGACCTCGGATTGAGACGCAGTTGGTTCCTAAAAATCTCTAAATTCGAGAGCTTCAATTTGATATATAATTTGCATATATTTGAAGCACATTTGGATCTGTTTTGAGTCAAAAAGGTGCTTGTATGCAACTAGATATTCCCAAAAATATTGAAATTGAGTCTTTGTGGATTCTATTATTTTTGGGATATGTTAACTTACTTATTAAGAGTATTTCGGCTACAACATAAGGTTAATGCTGCAAGATTCTTTAAAAGTAAGGGATTATTCAAATGATTTTTTGAATATAAAATCCTATCCAACCTTGACTCAAACTCTTAGAGATAAAAACCTGAAAATTTGCAGCAACTTAAAATTATTCAATAATTATTGAATAATAATAAGTCTTCCCATGCTTTTAACCACATTGATCCACTTGGATTGAAGCAATGACTTCTAAAAGTCAATGCTTTATCACAAATGTTGTGACAAAGGATAAGATAGATAGAGACGATAGAATCATCTCATCAAGTGGGAGTTATGCTACAATTATATCCAAGTAAGTGGATGTAAACATGGCAAAGAAGAGCTAGACATTGTAGCTAGATGCTACATGAGTTAATATGGTTAGAAGGGCCTATGAGAAGGAGAATCTAGTTAAGAGACAACAATATAAGGCTTAAACTTTTGAATGTTCTTATTTTTCATTGAATTTATGATTAAATTCTCTGTTTTTTTTTTAAATTGAATTAAGTATGTTCTCTTCCTATTTCTTTGAATATTCATGCTGATTAGATGATATTGTGTTATTATCTTATTTATATAACTGCATTTGATTGAGTGGGAGTTTCTAGAATGCATCTAGAAATCCAAAGGGGAATGTGTTCAAGGAAGACTATGGTTAAAAGGGTGATGATTTAACTATCATAATTGGGATGGGAGTCAATATAGTTGTCTTCTGAACATGAAACTAATGAACTTATTATCTAATTATCCTTTATCTAACTTGAACAAATATGATTTGTATACCATAATTGTCTAAGTGACCAATTATGACCAAGTCTATTTGACTGAGCTTATGAAGACAAGCTCAATAGAGATATCTGTGGAGTTAAAAACTCTAAAATCTCTTTCATTCAAGAAGAATGAGATGTCAGGGACATCCTACCAACTAGTCTTCAGCATTTAAAGGTTGAAGCAACCGAAGGATACAAAAGGTTTATGCTATCAAGTATAGAAAGAACAACATTGCTTAAACTTATGTTGGTATGAGTAATGTAACCTTATCCAAGCCATGTGGATAGTGTTGGAAGATAGTGAAATAGGTGATCTTCTTCCATAAAGTTAAAACTAAGTTAAGTTTTAACATAATGTACTAAGTCCTAATATGTTATTTAAGCAACACTTGAGGCAGATATCAAACTAAGAAGTTGAGACAAACTAAATGCCAAGTCTTTCAAACAAACATAAGTGTATGTTGTGATAAGACATCTCACAGTGAGTGGGAGGAAGCTATGTCTCCCAGTGAGTGGGAGTGAGCCACGTCTCCCAATGAGTGGGAGTGAGCCACGTCTTCCAGTGAGTGGGCGTATAAGAAAGTAAAGATTGCCTCTAATATGCATATTGTAACCTTCAGCAATGTGATTCGCCACATTGAACTTGAGTGTGAAAGACTAAAGGATTCAAGATCCATCAGTCAAACGAACTTAGCTAAAGAGTGGGAGGATTCATCCTCTATGCCTAAGGGCAAGAAACCTATGAGGTAAACTTGATCTAGAAGAGGTCAATGGTTTATGCAAAGATGAAATGCTACATTGATAAACCTTTAAGGGTTGTAAAAGTAGCAATCCACATGAGTTGTGGATGTTTCACAGAAGTATATGGCTTCATGTCAAATGCAAAGCAATAAAGAGATAGAATCAAGGGATTTGAACTTGCACGTTAACTCTGCATAGATAAACCACCCTGATTCACTCCATGCAATTGCAACTGACAAAATCACATATTTGCTATCTCTTTAGTTAAGGATCGATGGGACTATGATTCTTAAATCCTTTCTTGGATTTTAATGTTTCTTTTCTAGGGATAAAAGATTTCATTTCTTGCCACATGTACACCTTGATCAAAGGGAATGATCAAATTAGCAAAAGAGTATTTGCTAAACAACGTGTGCTAAAGGGTTAATACCCTTATGAATAAGTTGAAAACTTATTCTACCTGGCAAGAAAGACAGAAACATTTTTGAGAAAATCCACTACAATTGGCAAAATATGATGTTAGTAAACCAGTGAACATGAGGGCAAGACACAAAGCTTGGTGTTTCGTTAATGTTGTGGATGTTTACTCGAAATACAGTAATGTTTACTTGATTTTTGGCAAGTGTGAAGTTGTTAGATAATGGCTGAACTAGTAAGGAATCAGTAAACTGAAAGAATAAGACCTTTCGAACTAACAAGGGTTTAGGACACCCATGTGATTAGTTCAAACAGTTTTGTGTACAAGAAAGGCATTGTTAGGCAACTATCAATACCTAGAACCCTTCAATATAATAGAGCTGTTGAAATGGAGAGATAGACCTCTCCTTGATTTAGTTGTGAACATAATGGCATTAATGAGGTTACCAGCCATATGTTGGTAGGTGGATTCATAGTTATTATATTCACACTTAACCAAATGCCTTCTATATTAGTCACGACCTTACCCTATGAATCATGGATAGGCCATAGACCAGGGCCAAGCTCGTTAAGACTATAAGGGTCATCAACTTTATATTCACAATTCTTCCTATAAGTAAGGAAGATTAGGGCCAAGGTATACAAGGTATCTCTTTGTGAGATGACATGAGAATTTGACATGACACGTCTTCATTAGTGAAAATGATGGTGGTTCAATGACTGATAGAAAACCGTGAGACACAACGTTCATAAAACCCAGATTTCCTAGCAGGAAATGAGCATTAAGCATAATAAATCTATTTAAGAGGTTCACAAGTGACAAGGAATAATCAAGTGTTCCTAAGTTCACTGATCCGAGTGGGAAGATTGAGACCATTTTCACAACGAAAGAGGTAAGAGGTAAGTTACGAGAGAATTACCTCACTCATACATAGGAAAAGAATCCTATGAAATCCACCTCGGAGCAAATTGTCATCTAGTGAATGACTATAAGGGATATATTTCCTAATGGATTGAATGCTCTCTTCATCATTTAGAAGGTGATGATAACTACCTATAAGTGTTTGAAAGACACTAGAAGGACTTGCTAAGATGAATTGCAAAGTGTTATGCAGGAGGATTTGGATTCTTTTTAAGCCAAATACGTGTTTGGGTAATTTGTCACCTAGCCAAGAGGCGATTGGGAACAAGTAGGTTCTCAAATCTGTTAGGCGCATGTAGAATCTAAAACACTTAGTGGCTAAGAGGTAATACAATGGAAGGTTATCCGTTGTGCTTTTTAACTCTGAACTTTGGCTATAATAACAAGCTTAGTCTTAAGATTACATCAAGATGATGTAAAGACCACCTTCCAATTTGGAATTTTGGAAATTAGATTATGAACTCTACATGAAGCAGCTTAGGGGCTTCGTAGAAACAATCACCCAAATAGTAGTATTGAGGTTTTCACAAGGTGAAAACCTCACCAACTTCGAAATAATCAAAGAACACTACATAAGTCCCAAATGGTCTAGTGATGATTCTTTGTGAAGTCATCCTTTGTCAAATGACATATGAAACAAGTGTCAAGTGAGTCAAAGGGATAAAGGATTAGATAATCCTTAAATTCTGAGTTGAGAAAGTCATGGGTTGAACAAATATCTTGAATGAAAAGATAAACGGAGATTGCACAAGAAAGATACAGTCTTTTCTACCTAAGACATGTACAAGTGTAATCCTTAGACATCTTAAGATGTCAAACTGCAAACTCATAGACACCCCTGAAGTCAAGGGCATAAACCTAAAGAGGTTACATGTCCTATGAGGAATCCAACATAAGAAAGGTGGATAGAGTCCTATGTGAGACTATAGTTGGTAATATGAATGTACACATCGGTGTATATACCAAATGTTTTTTGTGAGACTTGGAAGTTGTTTTTGGTCCTGCTGTGAAATGGGTTATGAGAATAACCATATATTAAGTTGTCAAGACAACAACTTTCCTTTTGAAAGGATACTCCAATACAAGACCTAGGTAAATGGTGATGGAGTAAGGGAATATACAAAGTATTTTTTCCTATTATCCATGGAAATAGAACGCAGGGCGTGTTCTGCCATCATTCAAAGTGCCATATGGCTAAAGTAATTCTTATGAGAGATTGGGAATGAATGGTGGATAGAAGGATTCAAGCGATAATATCTTATGATGAAGATCCTAAGTATCACAACAAGGCAAAACATACTTTTTGATATATCTCTATAAGAGATATGCTTTCAAAGAGGGAAAGCGACAGTGCAATGACCTTCTACTGATAGAATGTTGGTAGATCCCCTTAATGAGCCCATAGCTTGATTTTCATTGAGTTAGTGAAAATCTTGGGGTGCAAATAAAATGTAAGGTCGTGAACTTCTTTTATATGAAGATAAAAGAAATAGTATGTATGTTATGAGTAACTACATATAAGGTATACAAGTTTCTATGTCGTATAGGTCAGAAAATGTTGGTTCACTCACACGAACAACCATCTTCCCATGTTTTGTGGGGGCATGGGAGGGTAAAACGAGCAAATGATCACCATAAGATGGTTAAGAAGAATCTTTACGTTTGAGTCGCCTCGGTTAGACTGAGATGAGATCTACATGTGTGCATATACACAGAAAATGGATCGAAGCATGAATATAGACCTGTAGCCAGGCAAAGAACTCTTTTTCACAAATGAGATTGTAAAAGAGATATTGTGAAAAAGAAAGTTCTAGTTTGAATGTTGAGTACATTTTAGAACAAATGTCTGTACGGTGAAAGACAAAGAAATCGATGTACACCTCAAACCATTTACCGTAGCATGCAATCCATACTACATGTGCTTAAGAGTTAGACTGCAACACAGGATGTAGGTGAAAGATCCCTAGTTCACTACAATGTGAGTCCCAGGAAGGAAAAATCCTTCCGCTATGCCCTTAAGACTTAGGCGGCATCATGAAAGCTTGGTTTGGTGACAGCTACTTTAACTGAAGCTCCATGATCACACTCGATTCGGTCAGACAAGTGAAAACTAGGAAAGCGACCAAGTCAAGATAAACTGATGTTTAGTCAAAAAGGAAGATTTACTCATAGATACATAAGATGTGCTAGTATCTGTGGTCGACCCCTTACTAGCTCTATGTGTAGCTAGTAAGTGCGGATACTATGTGCGTAGAAGACAATCTGAGTTAATCAACATATTACCTCAAGAGGGATTAGATATGCCATAAGTAATATGTATGGGAGAATCTGGGGTATATGAGGCAATGAATATATGGTTTACGGTTATATATAAATGGTGACCTTGGATGCTGATCCGATATGAAGGATTTCTAGTATCATAAGCACCAAATCTTAAAGACGTTTTTGCCCACGCGGTCACGGGAGACGCCAAGTATGAAACAAGAAAGAGTAACGCACGCACGATGGGAGGCCCATCAAGTACGAGTGGGAGATGTTGGACTTTGGGTCCAAGTCCGCCCTTAATGGGCTGAACTATTTGATTAGGATATAAGTAGCCTAATCAAATAAGAATAAATCAACATTATATGTAGATTGGGGAATAATTCAGTAATAATTATGGATTTGTTAATTAAGGAACAAATCACCATAATTAGGGAATTAATTGAGAATCAATTAATTGCTGTCTTGAAGGGTAAGAAGGAGTGCACACATTTCCTAATTAGTGGCCTCCATAAACCACTATAAATAGGGTATGCCTCCTCAATTGCAATTCACCCCGCTATTGAGCTTTCTGGAGATTCTCCTCTCCTACCATCTTTCTGGTTCTGGTGATCTGCTGTGCAAATCACAATTAGGTTCTAGTAGTCTAATAATTGTGTGGGTACAAGTATGGAGCATTAGAGCTTTGACCCGAATTCGAACATGGATTCGCCCCGGTACGCCAAATCTCCTTTTAGTTATATTTTTCTTACAATATGTAATGTACTACATATGTTCACAAATTGCATTACATTTAGAGCAAGTAGCAAATGAAATAATACTGGCCTCTTCATAAACTTTTCACACTCATAAATACATGGTCTCTTTGGCACTCATTCCCACTCAACTTTGCTCCCTACTTCAAATGTAATGCAACTCGTGAATATGTGTTGTACA